>JAOANK020022072.1:0-21280 GCA_026257165.2 Telfairia occidentalis | reverse complement strand
AAATTGTCAATAAATAAAATCAAGTTTGTTATCATCAAAATATTAATTAATTAATTAATTAAAATTAATTAATTTAACATTAAAGGCCAAAAAGCCAACAGAAGGATCCTTTTTTACGCTTGAAGAAATTGATGAAGAGTGCAAACATCATAATTATGCACAAGATGATTGTGAAGGCATATTGCTATGATAACATAGTGCTAGGTGGTCATTTGTTTTTTTGTAAATTTGCACAAACTTAGTGTGCTAGGTGGTCCTTTTTTTGTAAATTTGCACAAACATAGTGTGCTAGGTAGTCAGTTTTTTGGCAAGGTGCACAAAGGCTAGATGACCAGTTTGTATAGTTGCATAATATAGTTTTAGGTGATAGTTTTGGTGGTCATTTTGTAAATTTGCACTAATATGTAGTGCTAGCTTGTGTTATGAACTTCATACTTTGAGCCTGAACTTATATTTTTCATATATATTCCATAATATATGAATATTATTATCTTTATGCTAGCTCTAATGGTTACCATGCAATTTAATATTTTTCTATTTTAGGTTAAATTTACAAGTCAAACAAATTGTCCTTAAACATCATGAAAACTAATTTACTAATAAGTTAGCTTTAAATATTTGTTTATATGGGAAAATACTATATAGACACATACTAACTAATATATCATTGCTATTTTTTTGGAATTTTCTTAAGAAAAATTGGGGAAGAGCTACTACTAAAAAAGGGAAGAATTTGTCTCCTTTTGGATCATACACAACTCAACGACAAGGATCTGAGCACACTATGGATAAAACACATGGAGATTTGCAATGTCATTCAGTATGGGCTTGACCTCTATGAGTGATAACAAGGAATCATCTCCCCAATCAACAAAGTTTGTTAAAAGAAAGATAATAGAGGAGTTAGATAATGGTGAGTCTAACATAAGAAGAAAGAATGAGACATCAACAGCTACTTCTCACCCACATGACCATAACCATGATGATAACCTACCCATTACTCCTCCCCCACATGACCATGAATAAAGAAGAACCTCCGACAATTAATCTCAACCCAAAAAAGTTGGCAACAAATTTTGAAAGACCGCGCATTAATCCATTAGATTCTCCGACTAATCAAACAAGATCGACAGTTTGTAGGTTGGAAGCCATCGAGGAAGTTCAAAATACTATAGAAAAAAATGTAGAACATGTTGAACCTCCTAATAAAGAGCCACAACCCAAAAGAACAAGAGGACCCACAAAAATGAAAACTATAGCAGTTGAGCCACAGTTCAAATTAAACATAAACTTTAATAAATATGGACAACTTGTTGGCAAGACATCTATTGGGTTGGCCTCATTTTTAGGATCCCTTGTTAGAGAAGTAATGCCTGTAAATATTGAAACTTGAAAAAGGCATTCAACGAGGCAAAAAGAAGTTTTATGGCAATCTATCTAAGTATGTAGAAAAGAATTAAATTATTTTTCATAACTATTCATTTGAACTTGCTTGTGATTGATTTATGGATGCTTTTATTCCTATGATTAAGTCATGTTTTTATAACTACAAAATACTAGGCACGATATCATGTTAACGAGGATTGGAAGAAAAAGTACATATTTCAAAAGATTGGTTGGCTTTGGAGGGAAAGTAAATCACGTTTGGTGAGTCAAATATGAAATGTTTTAAATGATGATGAGTTGAAACTTAATCTAGACAATATGCATTCAATGCATGATTGGATGGATTTTTTCAAAGAGAAAACGAGTGCAAAATTTAAGGTATAAAACTATTACGTTGATTAACTTTCTTAGAATATGTGCATATGTGTTAACACTTTGATTGATATCATCGTTTAGGTCAAAAGTGAAAAATTCACAGATATGAAAAATAAACAACTTCCTCACACTTGTAGCCGTAAAGGTTATGCTCAGCTGGCAGAAGAGATGGTATTAATCGCATATATTATTGTTATAACTAAAAATATATATAGGATATAGTTAAATAACATTTTTTATTGTCCAACCATGTAGAAAAATAGTACATCAACAAAAGTAACATGAGTAATGGTGTGGACAAAAGCGCGCATCAAGAAAGCTGGACAACTCAGTAACTCATATGTTGCTAGCACTCTGGTATGGTTATGATAAGTCTTACATTATTATATAATTCTTTCCCTTAATAACATCATTTCTAACTTTCTCTTAATACTAGAAAAATAATTATGGTTGTGGATATTCTTATGGTTGGACAGAGATAATTTTAATTTGTCGGATGTTTCTAAATGGTGTTGGGTGAGAATATTAATTACTAAATTGAGGTTTTTTATCAAATGATTTTGTGAGTATAACTGGATAGCTTTGAATTTTATGTGGTTTATAAGTTGTTTTGTAAATAAAGTGGTAGAATGAATAGTTTTCATTAGTTAAGTTTTTTCTTCCTATGACTGGTGGTTGGTTGTGGATATTATTATGGTTAGACTGAGATAATTTTGTGGGATCTTTCTGAATGATGATGGGTGAGAATATTAAATTTTGAATTGAGAATATTATAGTTAGATTTTGACATTTCTATAGCTTTGAATTTTCTAATCTATTATTGAACCCACTTGTTTGTGTGACACTAGCTGAAACACCACCCCTAAGAGAGATACAAAGAAAAAGATATTGGTAAACAATTTATTTTTTAGATGGGTTTGTTATTAATTTAAGAGTGATGATGCTTCATGGAATGTTTGGCTAATTTGTTTCTAATTTATGGATTTAGTTCTTCGACGATTTTGATTGTTGTATGTCCTGCTAATATGTTAAAGAAAGCTTGGGAGGGTGAAAAAGAAAGTAAAATGTATTCAACTTATGAACTTTGTTTATTGTGACTTGGGGTGTTTGTAGTTTTGCTTGGATTTAGAGAAATTGAGTTCAACTCAAATGACCGCTAATTAAGTGATAGACTTGAGCTTCACCCAACACAATCATTGTACTATTTGGTTAGTTTGATTTTGATTGTTTAGGTTATTTAGTTTAAAATTTTAGAAGAATCTATGAACTAATTTATCTCCATAGAGGGGTTCAATTTTGCATAGGTTATTTGTTCCAATAATGTTCTACTTTGTCCTAAAATGAGATAACATGATTTTGAGCCTAAAAATAAGTTTTTGTTCATTTTTTATATGCTTAAAATTGTGAATTGCTCTACTGTTGTATTTAATGGGTATTGAACAGTGAGTTAAAAGTGTAGTAGTTTATAGACATTTGATTGGTTTACATTGAACATATTTTTGGTATGCCTTTATGTATAATAGACTTTTTAGATTTGGATTGCTTGAGTTGTTTTATATTTTCAAGTTGCAAATTGTTGTTCTTGATTGAAATTCTTGGAGCTCTTCCTAATTCTTATGAGTTGAATGGATTTCTAAATATTTAATGTACACATTGCAAATGCATGATAACAAGTTCATGGACGGGATAATAATCATTTGATTACAACAGACCTTGCATTTTTTACATTCATTTTATACTAGTTTTATTTGAGCATGTTATGTAGAGCTTTTGAACTTTATAGAGTTCTCTTTAATGTTTTAGAAATTGTTGGATGGGTTTTTTACATAATGTGCCATTAATTGTTTGTATATTTGAAAATTAATGGAAATTTTTTTATGTACTTAGAAACACATTAAACAAAATACTACTCATGAAGCAATGACTTATTCAAGTAATGTGGTTGAGGATGCAATCAGTAAGATGTTGGCTCCTGATCGTGGTCATGTAAGAGGATTGGGATTGGGAGTGACAAGATCGAAGTTGTCCTTATTAACTCAAAAAGATAAATCAATTGCAACTCTTCAAGAACAATGCAGGCAAATGCAATCAAATGTGAATGAGTTAAAGTCTATGGTATCTTCTTTAATTAAGAAGAAGATAAATTTACTTATTTAAGTTGGTTTAGTTATTTAAAATTATTATTGTAAACTCTATTGTTAATACTTTGCAAATTTAAGCCAAGTTAAATGAACAACAACATTCCACTTATATTGTAAATGTACCAACATCAGAACAGGTTCCAAGTCAAAACATAAATTCTCCACTAGTAAATTTATCTTTTGCATTATGTTCAACTTTCTATTTAATTATTATTCAAAATTATTATTGCTTAATATTTTCTTTATTTATTGGTTAAGAGTGTTACTATTAATGCTCCTTGCAAGTGCATGTTATTAGATTGGGTCAACTCAGGAGAAGTAATTGTTGAAAGAAGATCGTCTTCTAATGATCCATCGATACTTCTCCATCACGTTCCTCTTGGTTCAAATTTAGTACGTCTGTGGGTTGACTTGGTAAGAAAATTAAATTTATATTTATGGAGGCCAACATCTGACATGATGGTTATTGATGATGCTTTGGGTATTTCAATTGCATGGCCTGCTCATAAAGTAAAAATGTGTAAGTAAATTTATTTTTTAGTATGATTTGATTTTTATGTACTAAATATTTGTTTTGTTTATTGATTAACATGAATGGATTAAAATTAAGTCAAAATAATTTATAAATTATTTTTTTATAGGTGAATGAAATGATGATGACACACATGCTTATACTTATCGGAGGATATGTCAATGTCCCAAACTTTTGAACTATATGTGTATTTTCGAACTGTACATTTTTTTTTATCTTTTAATTTACTTGGATGATGTATTTGTGCTCTTGAATGTACATATTTAATAGAGATTATATGAATTTTTTTTATACTATATATTAGCACGCTATAAAATTAATATGTTAGTAGTGTTTTGTTCATTATTTATGGTTTATAGTTTTGCAAGTGGATATGTCAAAAGAAGGAAAATATTAAAATTAAACATGTCTTAAATTGTGGTTTGATATTATCATACAAATTTATGATAATATTTAAATAATGCTATAAACAAAATAAAATAAAAAATAGTTAATCTTTTTATAGCAATTTTTTTAAGTTATGAAAAATTGATTGTAGCATTTTTAGTACGTTATGAAATATTCAAATAATCGAAATGTTGCAAGAGTTTATAGCATTTAACATAGCTTTAGAAAAATGCTATAAAAAATCACTACTTTCCATAACATTGTTTACCATGGCATTCAAAACAACACTGTTAAAAGTTTATAATAGCTTTTATTAGATGTTATTGAAAATGCTATGAAAGGTCTACAATGTCATGATTTTAACGCAATCAAAATACTTTTATAGCGTTTTTGTGTAGCTATAAAAAATTAACATGGTATTTTTTAAGAAGCTATGAAATGTTTTTATAACATTAAAATTATGCAATCAAAAATGGATTTTCTATAGTAGTTGTTATAGCGTGGAAAAAATAATATGAAAAGTCAAAGACTTTCAATAACATCGCCTACCATGGTGTTTCAAAAATGCTATTAAAAGTCTTCGATAGCATTTCTCTAACCCTATAGTATTTGATATTTGTTGTAATGTCATATGATGAGAGGAATGCCAAATACTAAAAAGGACGACCAATGTTGTGAAGCATGTATTTTGGGAAAGCATCATCGAAATCCATTTCTGACAAAAGTTCTTAGAGAGCATCAAAACCTCTTGAACTCGTCCATACAAACTTATGTGGACCCATGCGAACTTCTACACTTGGAGGTAATCATTATTTCCTCACATTTTATGATGACTATAGTTGGAAGACATTGATTTACCTACTAAAGGGAAAAAAATTCTACTTCCGAAAATTACAAGACATTCAAAGGAATTGTTGAAAATGAAAGCAACGTGAAATTGAAAATATTGTGTACTAATCGTGGAGAAGAATATACTGTTTTCGAAGATTTCTTCAAGGAAAACAGAATCAAACGTCAGAAGACAGTTTAAAGAACTCCTAAAAAAATGGAGTTGCAGTGAGAAAGAACAGAATAATAATGGAGCTTGCAAGAAGTATGTTGAAGGCCAAAAAAACTTTCAAATGAATTTTGGGGATATGCAGTAACATGTTCTGTTTATCTCTTGAATTGAGCTTCAACTAAAAGTGCTCAAGGTATTACTTCTCAAGAAGCATGAAGTGGATTAAAGCCAATTGTTACTCACCTAAGAGTATTTGGTGCATTGCTTACTCTCATATATCAAATAAGGAAAGAGGTAAGCTAGATGATACATCAGAAAAATGTTTTTTTGTTGGGTATAGTGAAAACTCCAAGGCTTAAAGATTATACAATCCTATAAGTAAAAAAGTTGTTATTAGTAGAGATGTTAAGTTCAATGAAGTAGATTTCTGAAAATGGGATTCAACAATTATACCAAAATCCATTACTTATTGACATGGATGGCAAAGAAGATGCTCAAGACTTGGAGCTTGACGAGACTCAACCAGTGGCTTCATCTTCATCTTCATTTTCACATTCCACAAGTGATGAAGAAACTCTTCCAAGGAAGACAAAAAATATTAATGAGATCTATAATGCTTCAATAAGAATGTCTGAAGATGATCATGTTGATTTTGCCTTATTTGCAGATATTTATCCTGTTTACTTTCAGAAGGCAATTCAAGATGAAAAATGAAAAATTGCAATGGATCAAGAGATCGATGCAATCAAAAGAAATGAAACGTGGGAGTTAGTCAAACTATTGGATAATGGAAGAGCTCTTGCAGTCAAATGAGTTTATAAAATGAAGCTAAATCAAAATGGTGAAGTCGAGAAGTACAAGGCAAGACTGGTCGTGAAAGGGTACAAGCAAAAATATGGTGTGGATTATGAAGAAATTTTTGCACCTACAACTCGCTTGGAGACTGTCTGTTTGCTTTTAACCTTTGCCACACAAAACAACTGGAAAGTATATCAAATGAGTGTCAAATCAACTTTTCTAAATGGGTATTTGGAGGATGTAATGTATGTTAACTAACCCCTAGTTATGTCAAGATTGGAGAAGAGAATAAGGTGTGTCGATTGAAGAAAGCATTGGATGGGTAAAAGCAAGTGCCAAGAGCCTAGTACAATCATCGACAGTTTTTTCTTAAAGAATGGTTTCAAAAGATATTCATATGAACATGCTCTCTACACTAAAGAAGGCAAAAATTGTGATTTCTTGATCATTTGTTTATATTTTGATGATTTAATCTTTACAAAAAATTCAGACATGATGATTGAAGAGTTCAAAGAGAGCATTAAGAGAAAATTGGAGATGATTGATATGGGCTCACTTCATTACTTTCCTGGTATTGAAGTTAAGCAAGGTGGTCATGGGATTAATATTTCCCAAAAGAAGTATGCAAAAGATTTGTTGGCAAAATTCAAAATGGAGAATGCTTAGCTTGTCAATACTCCTATGGGAGCGGGTTTGAAATTAAGCAAGCACGATGATAACAAGGTTTTTTTGTGGCACCATTTATAGAATTCTCATTGGGAATTTAATGTATTTATCTATAAATAGACATGATCTTATGTTCTTAGTCAACTTATTGAATAGATTTATGGCCTCGCAAAAGAGAAGTCGTGGGGAAGCTGGAAAAAGAGTTCTTAAATATGTTCTTGGAACTATTGATCATGGAATTCACTCTAAGAAGAACATGAATAATGTTATGGTTAGATACAGTGACAGTGGTTAGGGAGGCAATATTGATGATTACAAAAGCACTTTTGGATATGTGTTTAATAATTGTTCTGGAGCAGTTTCATTGGTAGCAAAGAATCAGGATGTTGTAGCATTGTGAACAACTGAGCTGAATACATTTCTTTTTCTATACAGCCAGTTGTCAAGCACTTTGGCTAAGAAAGGTGCAACATGAATTGATGTGTCCTCAAGAAAAAAGAACCATCATGATTTGTGACAATAGCTCATCTATTGCACTTTCGAAGAATCCAATTTTTCATAGAAACAGTAAATCTGTAAAGATCAAAAATCATTTCATCGGGGAATTGATTAAAGATGGAGAAGTATGCATCAAGTATTGCAAGACATAAGATCAAGTTGCAGATATATTCACGAAACCATTGGAGATAAACTTATCCTTGAAAATGATGGAGAAGCTTGGAGTCATGGAAGTCTAGCTTAAGGGGGTGTTAGAATTTAAGCTAGATTTCATGGTACATTCCTTGGTATATTTCTAAATACATGAATTACTAATTTCTAGATACATGAATTTCTAGGTGCATGTAAGTTAATGTTACGTGAATGGTATGTATGCATGTATCCAAATTTAATTTGTGTCGTTTAGATGTTTCTTGAGTACAATATAAAGGGATCATTTCCCTCATTTGTAATCAAGCAAATTGAAGAAAGAAAAGAGAGTTCCAAGAGGTTGTTCTCTTGTGTTCTTGAGGTTTGTAAGAGAACAAGTTTCTTCTTTTCAAAGCTTGTGAGATTTAGCACGAATCTTAGAGAGAACTTATCAACGCTTCCAACATGGTCGACATTAAAAGTGTCCTTCATTGTAAGCTACAACGTCGGATGCTTACAATGTTAGACAATGATGAATATCAATATGAACAACCATGGTAGACACATTTAATGACGGGCAATGACCGACATGGTAAGTTATTACCCTTTCAAATTCATATCTCCTTTTCTTAGGAATCATAAACGGCATCGGGTTTACCTTGCAGATAATAAAGACACCATCATACAGTCAGCACCTTTGTTGCAAAGCATCTGCTATGAAGATTTCTAATTTTCTAACTTTATTCCCACTTAATTGCATTCCAGAAAGATCTTCCCGTTGTGTTGATCATTTTCAATAATATTTTTGTTGTTACTCGTTAACATATATAAAACTAAGAGAAAACACTTAAATGAGAGCGCATAAACTATGAACATGCATTTAGAGACAATATACTCTATAGAAACAACATTATTGAAACTTGGATCAAATTATTCTCGCAACCATAAAATTGAACTATTAACAGTAAAGGTTGAGAGATAAAAATGCTCTCTATATGATCCAAGTTTATGGTTGCGGCTTGGTGATAGGATATATTTATACATACAAGGAAAGTAATCTCTCAAAAGTAAATAATAAAAACTAACACAACAAACTAGTTACAAACTAACCGGACTAACAGAAGTAACTAATTCTAGTTACATAAATGCTATAATGCAATTCTCCCCCTCAAGGTGGGCGAAAAATATCAAGAATTCCCAGCTTGGATACGAATTGATGTAGAGCAGGAGAATGAAGCGGCTTGGTGATAACATCAGCAAGCTGGGAATGAGAGTGAATGGGCAAAAGCTTGATAAAACCAGCAACAGACTTGTCACAAACAAAATGACAGTCCAACTTGATGTGTTTCGTCCACTCATGAAAGGTGAGATTTGAAGCAATGTAAACCGCACCCTGATGATCACAAAATAATAATATAGGAGGAGAGAAAGGAATTTGCAAATCCACCAAAAATGAGAAATCCAAACAATCTCACAAGTTGCCATGGCTAAAGCATGATATTCAACTTCAGCTGAAGATCTAAAAATGGTGTTCTGTTTTTCTGATTTCCAAGAAATCATAGAGTCTCCCAAGAACATACAAAAGCCCATCGTAGATTTTCAAGTATCAAGGCACGAAACCCAAACAAAATCAGTACATGCTCGTATCTGAAATGAAGAAGAAACAGGTAGAAAAATACCTTGCCTTGGTGCCCCTTTAAGATAGCGTAGTAAATGATGGGCAGCAAAAAGATGAGATTTGCAAGGCTTACAGACAAACTGACTCAACTTATTTACTGTAAATGTAATATCAGGGTGTGAAACAGTGAGATACAACAATTTTCCAATCAACCTCCTATAAACCATGGGATTATGTAATAAATCAGTGTCAGAAGCTTGAAGTTTCAAAGTAGGATCCATAAGGACAGGAGCTGGTTTGCAACCCAGAAGACCAAATTCTTCCAAAAGTTCCAATGTATAATGTCGTTGGGCGACAGAAATACCTCAATCACTACGAGCAAGTTCCAAACCAGGGAAATACTTCAAAGTGTCAAGATCTTTCAACCGAAAACAATCATTAAGAAGGATTTTTAAAGACTGAATTCCTGCAACATCAGCACCTGTAACAATAATGTCATCAACATAAACCAAGAGAGCAATAAAAGTAGACTTAGACCCCCAAGTAAAAAGATATTAATATGATTTGGATTGACTGAACCCAAAAGACAGTAAAACATCATACTTAGCAAACTATTGGCAAGAAGCCTGCTTCAAGCATATATGGATTTATGGAGATGACATACAAAACACTCCTCCTTACAATGAGCAACCAAAGACAGAGAATAACCCAACGGAAGATCCATGTAAACCTCCTCAAATAAATCACCACAAAGGAATAATGTGTAATTTACATCAAGTTGGAATAGAGGCCAAGACTTAGAGATAGCAAGAGTCAAAGAACTCGAACTATAACTATCTTGGCAATTGGGAATAAAGTCTCAAAGAAATCCAGACCTTCTTGTTGGGCATATCCCTTAGCGACAAGTCGAGCTTTGTAACTCTCTACAGAACCATTTGCCTGATGTTTAACCTTGTAAACCTATTTACTCCTAATAGTTTCCTATTAGTTTCCATGGCTTGCAACTCAACATTCATAACATCCTTCCAATGATCAAAAGAAACAGTTGATGATAAAATTTGGGTTCATAATGTGCTGAAACAGCAATGGTGAAGGCAGAATGTTCTGCACACAACCGAGAATATGAAACAAACTGTTGGATAGGATGCCTAGAAGCAAACTGAGGTAATGGAGTTGATGAAGCAAGAATACAATGATAATTCTGAAAAGAACGGGGGCGAGAAGCCCTGCCAGATTGCTTAGGTACCAGCTCAGTAGGTACATCAACCGGCACTGTATTTGGATTATCCATTGGCTGAGAATTATCAAGAGGAAATGAAATTTCTGCAGAAGTATGAGGGGCGAAGAACCATTCTGTACCACATCAGAATGTGAAGAATTTTGTCCATGATTTTCGAAGACATATGACTCAGAAGCAGTGACAACATCAAGAGCTTTTGGTAAAGCAAAACCAGGTAACGAACCAACAACTTCAGCCATCTCAGTCACTTTATGGAAAGAAAAAATGGCTTCATGAAAGATCACATCTCTAGAGATAAAACAACATTTCTTCTCAATGTCAAATAGCTTATAAGCCTTCATCCCCAGTGGATAGCCAATAAAAATAGCCGGTACGGCACGAGGTTGAAATTTAGACCGATTGTGTGAAAGTGAATAAGCAAAACATATGCAACCAAAAACTCTCAAAGAGAAATAATCAACAAGAGAATCAGTCAATAATTAAAAAGGAGTTTTCCAATTCAACACTCGAGAAGGAGTACAATTCATCAAAAAAATAGCCGTAAGGACACATTCCCCCCAAAATGGATTGGTAATCGAGACTAAAAAAACAAAGCACGGGCCACATTTAGGATGTGTTGGTGCTTAGCTCTACTACAGAGTTCTGTTGCGGCCAACCACTACAAGAAAATTAATGTACAACTCCCTTACTATGAAAAAAAAAAAGCATCAAAAGCAAGCTCAGGGGCATTATCAGATCTAAACTGCTTAATAGTCTTATTATATTAAGTCTCGACCAATTTAAAAAATTTAGGAATAATGGACAGCACATCAAATTTCCTTTGAAGCAAATAAATCCAAGTATATCGAGAACAATCATCCACAATGGTAAGAAAGTAAGTGTAACCAGCATGTGTAGGCATAGAAAATAGGCCCCAAATATCAGCATGAACTAAATCAAATGTACAAGCAGAAAAATTATTATTTGATGTAAATGTCAGGCGATTTTGTTTGACAAGAGGACATACAACACATGGATCATTATTTATATTACCAGAAGCATCCAAGCACAAAGTATCTTTCAAAACATGCAGACTAGAGTAAGAAATATGCCCAAGCCAAACTGAAGTTGCACAAGCAACAACTGAAGAATAGAATGAGTAAGAGCTCCTTCATCAAGCAAAAATAATCTGTGTTGGAGTCTACCCCTCCCAATCGTTCTCGAAGTGAACTTGTCCTGGATGACACAAGTATTGTCAAGAAATTTCACAGAGATAGTCTTGTCCTTAGTTTGCGCATTGACTGATAATAGATTATACTGGAAATTTGGAACATACAAAACCCCTTGAAGCAAAAGAGTTCCAAATAATCTGATGGTGCCAATAAAATTCACATGGATGTGTGTGTTGTTGTGCAAAATAATGAAGGTTGAAACCAGAGTCAAAGAGACAAACAAATCCTTTGAAAAGCAAATATGTGCCGAAGCACCATAATCCACAATCCAACTCCCAGACAACAGATCAGGTAAATTTGGTTGAGAACAAGTACTTGCGAGATATGCAGAAGATTCGGATGGCTTCATGACTACCGAATTCGAAGAAGTCGAGGCAGCATTGGATTATGGAGAATTTCGTTGACCTTCCTTCGTTTTATAGCTCGGAGAATATCCGTACAATTTGTAGAAGCGATCGATTGTGTGGCCTTGAATCCCGCAATGAGTGCAAATCGGTCGATTTGCCTTATTTTTGTTAGGCTGAGGCGATCGAGAAGATTGTTGAGCAGCCGAAGTAGTCGCAGGTAGATGTGCGATTGGAAAAGATCTAATTGATCGTTGTTGTTCATCTTGGGATATCAAAGAAAAAGCCTTACCAATGGAAAGAACAGGTTCCATAAGCAGCACTTGTGCCCTAATCTGTGCGAAAGGCCCATTGAATCCCATTAGGAAGCTACGCAAATATTCAAGCTGGGTAAAATTCGCAGTAGCTTTCTTTCCTCCATAGATACAATGTTCATGCAAGATGGATAGTAGACGTTGTACTCATCCCAAATGCACTTGAGTCGAGTAAAGTACATGCTGACCAATTCCTGATACTGAGAAAGAGTTGCAAGATTGCACTTCAGCTGAAAAATCTGCGGTCCGTTCTTCTTCTCAAAATGCTCTTTCAAGTCGAGCCAGATTTCGCGAGTAGAATCTGAGAAAATTATACTTGTAGAGATAGCTTTGGAAACGGAATTGAGAATCTAGGCAATTACCACATAATTATTCCAAATCCAAGCAGGAAGAAGATCTCTCGTAGGGTTGGAGCGTGCGGTCGATAAAACCAAGCTTATTCTTCACTGATAATCCGATGAGCATGGATCGACTCTAGGAAATGTAATTGTCCTCCACGAGCAATTTAGTGACCCACACGAGATTGGTTGTGTCATTATGATAAAGGAAGTAAAGATTGAGAGAAGCCTCAATCGAAATTGAATGGGAGTTAGGATTTTGGTTGAGCGAAGAAGAATCACGATCAATCGGATAGGATTGCATCGTGCCAAAACCCAAAAAAAAAAAAAAAAAAGAGTTTCTCTAATACCATATTAACAGCAGAGGTTGAGAGATAAAAATGTTCTTTGTATGTATTACTTTATTAATGAATAGAATATATATATACATACCAGTGAAGTAATCTCTCAAAAGTAAATAATAGAAACAACTAACACAACAAACTAGTTACAAACTAACCAGACTAACAGAAGTATAGCTAACCTTAGTTACAAAATGCTATATTGCAATATGAACTATCTTCAAATTAAGAGAAAGTATGTGTGTTGCCTTACGGATGTTCTAAGTGAAGTAATCTATTGCTCGAATCAATTTAAATGTGTCGATTTTGTAGAGTTAATTTCTTGAATCGTAAAGGGATTGAGTTTACCTTGCAGATAATAAGGGCACCATCATCGTTGATTTTCTTCTTGGGGATTATCTCCTGCTCCACCGCTTTAGACTCATCACGAAATATAGGCCCCAAAACTCTTCCCCTTTGCCTTAATCCTGATGCTCCATGATCAAAAGTAAAAAGTTATGGACCACTTTCTTCACCAACCACCTGCATTGCGTTTGGGAATGATCGATTTCGAGTCGTCTGCGGCCTCAACTTGAACTTTGAACTCCTTGGTAAGAGTGATAGAGATTCTAGAGAAGAGTTTGGTTTACGGAAGAGGGAGGGTGCGGTGTCGAACTCTTTCGAACCACGATGGCTGAAAGACAACATTAGTGACGAACCAAGCGACGACGACGAATGAATCTGCGAACAACACTAAGGAGGGCGAAGGGTGAAGAGTACGAAGAGACGGAGGGTGTAGCGCGAATTGGGGAAAAAAAGAACAATTAATTTTTGGAGAAGTTTTTTTATCTGGGTAAGGATATAATGTCAATGCCCAACATTACAGGTCTAATTTGAAAAAAGGAAAAACCAGCCCATTATCAAGCTTCTTCTAGTCAGTTCCCATTCGCAGCTTACTGATCCCTTCACGAAAGCCCTTCCTATTGCTGTAACCCAAGGCCTCATACATTTATTCACCTTAAAAGGCCTCACTGTGTGGGACAATATTTGCATTTCCAACAAAAATTTCAACCAGGAATGATATTGTCTTTGGCATAAGTTTTCATGGTCTTGTTTTTGGTTCACCCCAAAAAGTCTCATACCAATAAAGATAGTTGTTCTCACTTATATACCATGGATATCTTCTATTTCTAACAAATGTGGGACAATGTTTGCATTCTCAATATGATGTGTATATAAACCTTATTTTTGGAAGTGTGAATAATATAGTGTATTTTACTTCCAATATGAACTAAAAAGTTGAAGATTATAACTTCGAGATTGACGATATAATTAATACTGATATGATGTAGGTGAGGTGATATATGATCTAAGTTTATAATTGAACATCCATCTCAAATCTAATAAGCTTGAATTGTATGATATCCATCCATTCATTCATAGTCGGAGAATTCATACAGATAAATTGATTTCTAAGATATGCGAAGAAACAAATACTTTTTTGTTGTTGTTGTTGCTGCTGGGAATGAAAGAGTGAAAGACACAGAAAGAAATAAAATCCAGTGGGATTCTGCAACTCTGATCTCTGTGTGGATAAATGTTATTAACAAGGTGGTAGATCCGGCGGAGGAGGAAGAACGGATTGCATCTCTCCTTCGCCATTCTCTACCAGAAAAACCATCGCCAATCCCCAAGCAAGGTGCGAGTCTATATGACAATGCATCAACCAAGCTCCTGTTTTTCCATCCAACAAATCAATCAATCAATTCCCATTGTTAGTGAAAAATCAACCTCAAAATCACTCATTATATTTGGAAACAACCTCGTTTGTAATAGAATTTTTTACGTCCTTATAGAATTTTGGTTTTTCTTTTTTTTTTTCCTAGTTTCTTCTAAATCGTTTTAAAAAGTGTAATAATTCTTTAATTTTGTATCTTATAAATTTTTAAACTTTCAATTTTATATTTAATAAGTCATTGACCGAATCGATATTTTGTTTTTAATAAAATTACTAACTTATGACACAAAATTTAATTTATGTCTAATAGGTTCATCAAGTTTTTCAAAGAATAATATTTTGCTGCACATGATATTTTCCTACCCAACCTTATTAAATTTTTAATAGCTATTTATTTTTTAAAATAGAATTTCTTACTTTCTGCATTTCTCATTCTTAATCATAAAAAGACACACAATGGTAGTGCAGAGAGTGTAGTTTTCTCCTTTTATAGTTTGGACTTCTAGACGAAAAAACGACACAAAATGGAAAGTCCTTGTTAGTATCGATTAAATTTTAAAACGTAGAATATGTCAAAAATCTATTAAAAGTAAATATACTCAATAGAGACGATCAAAGAAGTATTGAAAGTTGAAGAGATCACAAAATTATTCAATGGTTTTTAAAGTTGAGGGCGGACTGACCGGGATTATCAGCGACGAAGCGAATGGCAACCCAGCCGCCGGGGGGTGTTCCAATGGTGTTCCTCTGAGGTGGGTCGACAAGATTAAAGCGAGGCGGATCGGTGATGGGGTTGAAATTTCCAAAACCGGAACCCACAACGTAGAAATGGTAGCCATGGAGATGCATGGGATGATCTTCGGTAGTGACAATACTGGTATCCTGCAACACAATCTGCACATTGGATCCATATTTAAGCCTATACGTCTTGGTGCCTTTCCTCGGCTGCCAAAGTCCTCTACTGACATTCCCAGTGTAGTCAAACGGCAGCGGCGGAAACGGCGGGAAGTCGGTGGTGAAAACGCCGGCGGAAAGGCCTTGGTAAAAGGCCTGCATAATGGAGTTGATTTTTGGAAAAACAAAGGAGACGTTGTTGATGCTGGCGGCAAAGCGAGTGCCGTTGGGGCCTTGGCATCGTGGACTGTTTGGGTTAGAGCAGTTGATCAGTCCTAATCCAACGGTGAAGAATAAGTTATCGTCGATGCGCTTTGGCACGTCCATTGCGCGAGGGCTTCGGAGTTGGGACGTGAATAGGGTGGCGGTGGGGGTGTCGTTGAAAAAAGGAAGCCGTGCCAGAATTGGCTGTTTTTGTTTTTTATTACAAGTGTATTGGAGGATTGCGGTGGTGGTTGTGTTGTCGAAGGCGGCGTTCATGGCGGTGTTGTAGGCAGTGGCGGCCATGTAGTAATGGGCGGGTGGTTGGTTGGCTGTGAGGAGGACGTCGGTGGTCTGACCGGGTCCGATCATAATCACGTTGGTTGTGAAAGGTTTGGTGTAGGCTGCGTCCACCGCCACCACCGTCAACGGGTGGTTCGCGATGGTGAAGAAAAGTTCCTGATTCAGTGCTGAGTTTATGATCCTCAGCAGCATTGTCTCTCCCGACTCCACCTCGAATCTTACTGTCTCTGCACACGTCATAATAAACCCCTCAAAACCTTTGCTCAATATTTCAAAACTAAATAACAATATTTCACATATATTAGGTAATCATTATCAAATTTTTAATGATAGTATATAGAAAGATTTATGCGGGTGTTGGAAATAATTACTTTGTTAAATAACAAAGAAACTGGAAATAGCAAAGAAAGAAGCAGGAACCTTTGTTAGAGCATCTATAGAAATCGCCGGGCTGGCCATTGATGGTGTAGGCATCAGAGACATTAGGAGCAGCTCCAGTGAAAAGCGCCTGCCTCAACACATCAATGGGGTCTCTGTCAAACCATTCCCCTGTGTTGACACCGATGAAAATAGGCTGAGGCCATTAATTAATTTATATGATGAAGATGAAAATGGCGATATAGACGGTTACCGAGAAGAACAGAAGTTTCCCTTTTGGGCATGGAAAAGGGATAAGGGGAAGAGAGTTTTGGGTAAATGATAAGAGCCCCATAGACGGTGGCTCGAAGCCATCTGCTGTGAGCATGCCACCACAGAGTTCCCTCTTGGTTTTGAATTGTGAATCTGTACGTGTAGCTTCCTCCTGGTTTTATGGGGCATTGGGTCACATACTCTGGCCCATCTGCCCATGGATTCCTCAGCTGCCGTATTCCATGCCTTATCATAATTGAACCCAAAAGTTTAATTCTGTTACTATATATAAGAACCAGAGAGAGAGAGAGAGAGAGAGAGAGAGAGAGAAATTTTTGGGTAGAGAATTAATAAAGAGTAGCTAGCTAGTACCAATGGAGAGTGACATTGTAACGGGCAGCATTAACAACTTTGATGACGAGGGAATCGCCATCTCTAACTTGGAGAGTTGGGCCAGGGAACTGCCCATTCACTGTTATAATATTGTGAACTCTGCACAGCCTCTTCACTGCCTTGCCTTCAACCTGCAGTTCAGTTTTTACAAACAAAACTCACACAAGCTGTGACGACAACAAAAAATATTTCGTATTTGGAGTTTGAAAAACTAGAGATTTGAATACTCACAATGAACTCATGATAGTGAGTCTCTGCAACAGCAAAAGAAGATGCTAAAGCCAGCAACCCCAAAAGCCCAACCAAGAAGCCACACCACAAAGTCTTCAACTTAATTAAACCCTCCATCCCTCGATCTCTTTTTTTCTCTGCGATGAGTGTTGTGATTAGAGGAGCTATTTATAACCAGAAAATAACATTAATTAATTCAATATTATTGTTCCTCATAAACGAAGTACAAAACAGAAAAAAATATATTGTTGTTCAAAAAGTAGGTTTAGAGAGTCAACAGGTACACTTTGGGATTTCATTTCATGTTATGCGTTTCTGGTCCAACCACCACAAAGGCCATTTGTTGCACCCACTTCCTTCCCACACTACTCAGTGTCATAAAAACAAACACTCGTTATTCCTCTTGGTATATGGGATTTTTATTAGTTTATTAATTAATAGAAAAATTAATACTCTTTTAGTCGTTAGTCAATTATTTTTATTTAGTTTTCATTTACTCCTAAATTTCAAAATATTATATATATATCTTTTTTTATGAGATTTGAGTTTAATGTCTATTTAATTCCTAATTTTCAACAGGTTATATTTTTATATCGTATTTAATTCTCTTATCCTTCAAAATATTATACTTTATTATCTTTGAATTTTTATTAATGTTTACCGTGACATAATAAAATCATTAATAATCTAAATAGAATATTAACTAGGATGGTGACAAGTCCATTTAATATCAATTTATATTATTTGTAAAATTACATACCAAAATATTTATTATAATATAGATGATTGTTGTGGCAAAAATAAATAATAATATTTCTCTCATAGGACTTGGAGTTGGTTTTCCTCAATGATTGGTTAGTTCAACTATTAAATAGGGGTATCAACTATCTACTCCCGTTAGTAGATGTATAAATATATCAACTAATAATAAATCTAAATATCAATATTTTATCATTAAAATGTTTCATTATATGCAAGGTTTGCTTAAAATGATGTCCTTTTTGCTGAGCTTTTATGTTAATTAATTGTTATTAAACTTAAGTTGAGATCCATCGATTGATGGGCAGTTAAAAGTGAGGTTGAATATCGGTTTCTACAAAGTCTTTGGTTTTGACAATCTCAATCTACCAAAAAGAATTATTTTTATTGTTTAAAGTATTCCTCTTAAAAGAAAACACTTTTGAGGGTAAAATGTAAACCGAACTTTAGATACAAGAAGTTGAAAATCATTTGGTACATAAAATATTCTTATGCAATCAATTGTGTACACCTAATTCTTTTAGATTGTTAAACTTGACTAAATCAAAGATAACTTAGTTGGTTAAAGAAACATCTATCTAATTAAGAAGTCATGGGTTAGAATCCTCGTAATCTTACATATTGTTGAACTAAAAAAAAAAAAAAAAGTTCATTTTCAAAGATATATAAAAAGTGTCTTATGATATTGGCTTCGGTTTTTTTATTTTCTATTTAGTAAGTAGTATTTATAATTTATTCTCTATAATAAAGTCAACAGTAGTTAATGTTTACTAATTGACATCAATCAAGGCACTAATTAGCAGTGTAGTGGTTTAGTATAATAAATATATTTTATTGCTATTGTGGAACTTTATCTTTCAACAGTTGAAATGAAGCAGGTCGGGGGGAGGTCTGGTTTTGTTATAAATTTGATACCGAATTAGTTGGCCTGCCAATTGACCCTGGTACAATAGGGAATTAAAATATATGTATTAATACGAGGATTCAACATTGATATTAAGAATCAATCGATATCTTCAATGTTCATAATCAAATTAAGAAGTTGTCGATGTGACAAACTCATATTGAACCTAGTCTGGGAAAAGGCGACTCCCTTCCCGCTTCACACCCTAGAATTGCTAGATACCTCGACATACAGGCGAGGTGTCATAGAGGTAACACCCTTGAGCAAGTCGGTAACAATTGGAGCATAAATCACAACGAGCTCAATTACACAATCTTCGAGAAGGCATTAATCACGCCTAAACAGACTCAACCCACCTAACGCTCCATCTATATATGTGACAACCCCCCTCTTGAAAGGTAAGCACAATTTTTGGATGGATCTAAAAGAGAATAAAAAACTCTATTGACTTGAACATTGGAGTGTGGTTGGTAAAGCTCTGCACCAGAACTAGATTTCAGCAACTATCGAGGTGTCTCTCTTCTCGGTCGATTTTATGCAGCAACTTCCAATATATGCATTAATATCTATGAAATGTAAAAAATATCATTACTTAATTACAAATATGAATATAAAGATTAGTAATAAGATCTATAATTTAATTAGCATGGGTAAGTAACTTAATTATTAGTTGAAATATTTTTTATAAATTTGTTGGTTTATAGGAATATCCATTAATATTGATGTTTTATCGATATATCCATCGATGTAAAATTGAAATTTCGATAACAACATCGACATCAACATTTTAATCCTTGGGCATAGGATTTTGATATATTTTAAGCAAGTAGCCATGAGTTTGAAACAATTCCTTCCACATGCTCCAATGCCGTTAAACCAATCAAATGTCAAATTATAAATTTGATTCATATCATTTGAGCATGATACCTATTTGATCTTTGAACTTTAATTTAAAGAGATTCGATAATTGTTGTTACAACAAAATAGTAAAAATAAACAAGGAAATCAATTAATTCTATCCCAATACAAACATTGTTTCTTTGAGACAATTTATTTATTATATAGTACTTAAGGAAATATAGAACAATTGTGATATTCTAAGATAAGACAGATTACTGACTTGAGAATGCAACACTTCAACCACAAAACTCAATAATAAGTAAGCAACCCAATAAAATGGAGAAAAAAACTAACGGAAAAATTTATATCTAAAAATATATATGAATAAAAAACCACATCTTTATAGACTTTGGTAGTCACAATGCAAATAGTCACATCTCTTCATATTGAGTTATGTCTTTTAACAAAAAGATACATTTTCTTTGATATAAGATTTTGTCCTCTACCAAAGGCATGCTCTCTCTCATTAAGAGTTATGGTTCTTTTACAATTTATTGAATAATTTTATTTATAAATAATTCTTAATAGTTATGTCTCTAAATTTTGAATAATACTTATAATTGATGTATGCTATTAATATTGATTGACAAAAATGTTAATATGATAATTAATTAAATTAAATCTATAATCTATAATATACTAAAAATGAACAATCATGTCCACTGCTCAATTTCTAAATTACTAAGTTTGCTATTATAAATTAATCATCAATAATTGTTAAAGATGTAAACGTGTCACCTTAGGACGTTGCCAAGCAATTTGATTCTGATGGCTAAAAGATAAATCTACAGGCAACAAAATTCACTAACCTTCAACCAAGCAAATCCAAAACTCTTCAAGAAGAAACTAAAACGAGAGAGATGATCTTCTAATACACAGAAGCAAAAGCAAGAAGATGATTACGCAGACGTTTAAAGTGGTTCGGTCAAGATGACCTACATCCACTGTGCAAATGGGGAAGTTTTATTTCACTATTTCAAAGGTAAGTTTTTACAAAGCTCTCTTTCTCTCAATATCGAAAGGATCTCAC
>JAOANK020021971.1:0-21281 GCA_026257165.2 Telfairia occidentalis | reverse complement strand
CCCTAGCCAAGCTCACCAAGTGTTGAACATGAGAAAAGAAAGCTTGTTGAAGCTTCTTGGCTCTCGATCTTGTTATAAGACCTTAAGGTATGGCAATGGATGCTCCTTGGTTCACATCACTAAGAGTAGACATGACGTTTCTATACTTCAATAGGAAAGAAGAGAGTTTGCGTGGACAAACTTTGCTTTTCTTGAAATGAACTCAGAAATAGACACAAATCACAAATAAAGTGTTAATAAGAGTTGACAATTAGCTAGACCAATCCTCAGTCAATAAAAGTTGTTGACACAGTATACTTGAGAGTTAGAAAACCTATATCAATACATCCATGTAGTATCAGAGTTATTAGACAACTTAACCAATATTTGGGGTTAAGTAGAACCCAAGTTTAAATGGTGGATAGTGACCAAGAGGATCCATATGCCATGGAGGATTATGATAAAGGGAAATGACTTGCAGCCATGGACTTGGAAATGGAATTTTAGTACTCTAATTCTTTTGGGTCTTATAGTTTATAAGAGAAAAAAAGGTGTAGATAGGAAGGTAGAAAGATTTTCAAAGTACGATTGACCAAAAGTTAAACCCTAAGGAGACTGTCTCCACTGTTGTCATATTTCCTCTTGCATGTTATTGCCTAATAGTTTAACTACGTAAATTGGAAAAAGATATCAAGATTGTAGCTTTACTAAATGAAAATCTTGAAACTAGCATTTATTTGACGCATCTAGAGAGGTTAAGTGTTCCTAAATGATAACAAATTGTTTACTAGTTGCAAAAGTTTGAATTAATGGACTTAAGTTAGCGTCCAAGTAATGGAACATATTAGATTTTGTAATGTATCAAAACCTATTCTTAGAACCAAGAGTGATAAATTTAGTATTGACAAGTATATCAATCAAACTTAGTTATTTTTCATAAATATTTACATTAATTGTACACATTGAGTTGATGTAAAATTATTTACAAATGTAAAAAAAGTAGCTGACACGTATAGATTTTAGTTATAGCCAGGATGAGATCGCTGGATTCTATAGTAAAAGGGAGTCTTAACTATCCTTTGAGAATGATGGTTTTAACTAGACTTATGTATATAGATAGGGATTTGATTCTTATAGAATATGCAGATATAAACACCTAAAAAGGTAAGAATTTATAGAAATTTATGTTAGGATCCGTATATACTCTTGATGTTTAGGCTATAGTATGGAAGTGAGTCAAGCAAAATTGTGTCAATGATATATCCACATAGCACTTGTAAAGTTGTAAGCCTAGCTATATGGCTTCTCAAGTCCTTGAGTGATTTGAAAGGTGTTTTAAGTGTGAAATAGTCCAAACACTTCATGAGATATGAGTGGATAATTTCGAGGAACTTGAAACAAAAGTAGCATAAATGAGGTTAAGAATTTTGGTGGTGGCTAAAATGACTTTCATATGATGATCATGCTGACTAGTTTACTAGGGCTCTAATAGCTAAAGAGTAAGAGAGTTTGGGATTGAAAATTATTTTCGTTTCAGACACATGGGAGTATGTAAGGGTATGAAATACCCTAGGTCCATATCTCACTCGCTTGAGTGCAAGTGAGAAATTATTTGGATGTATGCCCTAGGCTCATGATATCTTGTATTCTATATTAAGATATAAATAAGATAAACTTGAGAACTGTATGTGCATCTTGTCTAAGTAATTGACTTTCAATGTTAAATCTCTCTTAAGCCACCAGATATGTTCTTAATCTGGGTATGTAATAGACATATGAGAGGATCTAGTTTAAGAGCACTGATTCAAGTAAGTCTACAATACATGGATAGGGTTGAGGACCTTATCATGGTGACAATGTTGATACAGTCTACTTTGCAACTATTACAAATGGTTTTACCGGATCGTTCATTTGGTCACATGTGAGTTAAGGTATTATATGCAATGGAATTGCATATAACTGGACTGCGATCTGTTATGCAGTTTTTTTGTAAGACCGCTAAAAAATGTCGACATATATATCATTAAGATGATCATATGTCTATTTGATCTTAATCTTGATTGTGTTATGAACTTCCAAGTGTATTCTTTGATTCACGTGAGCACGCTACGGTGACTTGAATATTCGTTCAATAAGTCTTCTTTCTCGGGAACACATTCAATTTGGTAAGCTGGAAATATTTATACATTAAGATGGAATTGACAGCCACTCAATAGTGAAAAGTGCAAAGTGTGCATTTCTTCTTATTGAGTGAATATATAAGTGATTTCTTTAATGTGTTGGTTCGAGGTTTGGATAGCATGATACCTACCATTTTGATACTTCAAGAAGAATTTTTCCATGATGAGATCAATAGGAGAGTCGAAATAACCCATTAGGGTTTCGACTCAAGTCTACATAGTGAAAAATTACCCTAATGTAGGCTCACACGTTTTATTCTAGAGCACTCTCTCCATTTCTTCCTAGTAGCCGAGAATAAGTTATGACTGATAATTAAGTTGTTTTCCTTCCGTTCTTCTATGGTATCCACACACTAGTTTTTGGTAGATTGAAAATAGCGGGAAGATGTTGTCGAGTCCCCCTAGATCTGCAACCTTTGTCATCCCAAAGGTAAGGATTCTATCCTTTTGTTTATCTTTTCGAAAATCCTTTTTGATTAAAAGTCCCCATTACAATTGACTATTATGTTTTTTTCAACTGCACTCGCTACAACTTCAAGTATTGAATGAGTTTTGGTATTTTAGAGGGCATACTTTAAGTACTCTATTCTCCACTTCTACAAATATAAGTATAGACTACACTTTAGTTTTAGATATTAGACCCTAGCTCCTTTATATTTATATATATATGTATAACTTTGTTAAAAGTGATACTCATTAGTGTAAACATGGTTTAAAATATATAGAACATAGACTTTTAACCCATGGCCTAAAAGTATAGCAACATACTTTTGGGCTCGCCACAATATTTGTAGTCCATCGTTATAACTTGTCAAGCCATACACCAATTGCATTCACTAAACCTATCTTTTTTTTTTCTTTTTTCTTTTTCTCCTTCAGCTTGGCAATAAAATTTTGGGTAAAATACATTGTTGGTCCCTAAGTTTGAGAGTAGGTTTCTATTTGGTCCCTAAGTTTCAAAATCTGACATTTTAGTCCCTAATCTTTAGAAAATGGTTCTAAAAGGTCCTTGAAGTCAAATTATCACTCATGAATTTTTTTTTGTTTTATTAAAATTTTATTGTTTAATAAAATTTTAATTTAGCCACGTCATTTAAAATTAACACATCACCATGTCACTTAGTCTCTCAAACTTTCACGTTAGCATTTCATGAGTGATAGTTTGACTTCAGGGACCTTTTAGAACCATTTTCTAAAGGTTAGAGACTAAACTGTCAGATTTTGAAACTTAGGGACCAAATAGAAACCTACTCTCAAACTTAGGGACCAAACATGTATTTTACCCTAAAATTTTTCAACCTTAACAATAACATGCTAATTTTATATCGATATTTATATATTTGATGTTGAATTAAATAGAGGGGATCTACCAAATTTGGCAAAAAAAATAAATAGAATATTGCAAATCTAGCAACTACTTTTATATTTTGCAAAATATAGCAAAAAATTCAATACCCAACCCAAACTAAAACGTAAAAAAGTCTTAAATACCCTTAAAAGGGTGGTTTTTTTAATAAGGCATGTAATCTTGTATCAGGTATATTAGTGATACATCATTGATATACTACTGATATGTATGATACAAAGTATATCATTGACATACTATTTTCTTGATATATTAATGTTATATTAGTAGTATTAGATATATCACTGATTTACTGTTCAATATAAATCTTTAATCAATTCTTTTCTATTTAGTTTTTAGTAATCCTTATTGTGCCTATGACTAATGGTTTTTCTATAAGCTACTTCTAAATTTTTGTTGAAGAATCAATGAAGAAAATAAACAAGAAACCAAATCAGAAAAGGAGTGGTGAATGGAAAAGAAATTTTTGAATAAAAAGAAAGATAACAAAAATATGAAAACATTGACTTAGCTTAATTTGAAGGATGAATCTAAGGGAGTAAAACGAGTAAAAAATTAGATATTGAGCATGTTGGCTTCACTTAAAGAGGTTATAGATAAATGACTTCCACTAAAGGTTGAAATGAAAAACAATCCCAAAAATCTATTCGACAAAAACAAACCTCCAATAGTAAGTGCCAACCTCAGGATAACTCAATTGATCAAGACATATATTATCAACCAAAAGTTCATAGATTCAAATCCCCATCCCATATGTTGTTGAATTGAAGGAGAAAAAAAACCTCCAATAGTAAGTCTAGATTTCCATGATGTTGAAATTAATATTCAAAGGTAGTTGATTATGCAACTTATTATGTAAATAAGAAAGAAAGACAAATATGTTAAAAATAATTAGTTTTTGTTAACTTTTTTTATATATCAAATTTACAACAATATGTTACAAACTTGTATTAGATATATCTTCAATCGAGAATATCACTACCATAATTCACATTTAGTATATCTGTAATTTAGATTAATATTGATATATTTCATTTAGATATATCAACAATATACGTATATTATTAATATACTTTATATTAGATATATTAGTGATATACCTATATCATTGATGTATTTCATATTAGATACATCACTATCACTTATTTGAAAATAAGAAGGTCAAAATTGGAAAAACTAAAAAAATAAAAATTAATTTTAAAAACAATTGCTATATTTGCCAAACTTAAAAATAGTTTTTATATTTGCAAATATAGCAAAAAAAAAAATTTTGATACCCATTAAAAATACTTTTTAAAAGAAATCAAACATGGATTTTTAACCCATGGCCTAAAAGAATAGAAATAATACTTCCTAACTTGTAAAGCCAACCCCAGTTGCATTTGCTAACCCTGTGTTATTGTTTTCTATTTTGTTTTTCTCCTTGAACCGGCAATAAAAATTTTCAAACCTTAACAATCACATGGTATTTTTATATGTGATATTTTTAATAAATAAGACTTTATATATATATAATCAAATAGAATTAAAAAAAGACACGTGCACTGCACGGATAACTTATAAGTAGATTAATATTGAAAATATTATAATATAGTTCTCATCTCATCACGATTCAGATCCAAAAATCACCGAAGTGTGTTAGTAACTATCCTTTGAGTCGAACTTGAAGCTGAACGCAGGGCGTTACTGTTTTTAGCGGCGACACGGTGGCAACCAAATGACTGCCGCATGTGTCTTTCATTTTACCTTTTTGCCCTTCAATGATGACTATTCTCAATCCTTCCGCAAAACGACATCGTTTTCTATCTCTGTCTTCTTCCTTCCTCCTTTTGCCCCTTGTTAATGGAAATTGCCACCCGATTCTTTCTATTCCCTTCCTCCTTTCAACACCAATTTCCCTCGCTTCTTCTTCTATGCTTTTTCCCACTTCTCCAAATTTCTTAGTTCCTCTCTTCTTCCTTAGTCTTATCTCTGTAATTGAGCCTTTTCTTTTTTCTATTTTTTTCCTCTTTTCCGGCTTTCTTATGTTCTACTGTGTTTCTGTAATTTCACCTCTTGTTTGTAGCGGATTCAATCTTAAGCATTAAGAATTGTTAAGTTCTTCTCCTGTTTCAACTATTCCGGACGCTGTTTCTCAATTCTCAAAGTTTTTACCTTTTCCGTGATTCCTTAGTTACCAAGTTATAAAAGGAGTTCGGGTTTACTCTCTTGGGATACTCGAATTTTTATTTTTCTGGTGATTGTAATCAGAGGATGTCCTCCCACGAGATTCATTCATGGACCTTGTCTGGACTAGTCAGGGCTTTTATTGATCTTGCTGTACTTTATGTTCTTTTGTGCATATCCGCCACTTTGTTTATCCCCTCCAAGATTTTCAAGTTCATTGGCTTGTGCTTCCCTTGTCCTTGTACTGGATTTTATGGGAATCACAACTCTGATTTATGCTTCCATACACTGCTTCTGAATTGGCCTAAGAGGAAGATTTATTTGCTGTTTCAATTGGTCAAGAGTAGGTTTCCTTTTGATTTGATGTTAATTGATGGCCAAATGGGTAATTCAAATAGGAATTTGTTTGTGGAGAACCATCATAGGAATGGATTTCCTCAGTTGCAATCTGAGGCTTGTTCTAGTACTTTTCCTGGCCCAAGATTTCAGACTCTGGGTGATAATGATAGTGAGTTTGATGGTAAGGGCAAGAGGACTGTGTACCAGAGGCCGAGGACTAAAATTCGACGACGGAGGAAAGCTGCTGTTGAAAATGGGAAATTGTCCAACGGATGTGAGGGCAATGAAATTAGAAAGGAAAGGGAATCTTTGGCAATGGTTGTGAGACAAGACTTTATTCCAGGTGTCTATATGATCAACTACATACTCTGTTACCCTTTTCGTTCTATTTCATCAATATTACCATATGTTTGTATAGCTTATGATATATTGTTCTTTTGATTGAATTGATATTGCATCCCTCATTTGACATTCCAAGTCTGTTTCCTTTTTGTTGTTATCAACATATCTTTGAAGTTTAACAGAACTGTTACTAACCTTTCATGCCAGCCTAGATTTTAACAACACAAAGTAAACGGGAAGAAACATTATCTGATTCTTTTTTTTTTTCCCATCTTGATAGTTGTTCCTATGATAAAATTCATAGATGTAGCTGTGATAACAAACAAGAACTATGTAACGTCCCAGGCCCAAGATTCGAAATCCAGATCCTGGGCCTGGGGCGTTACAGATAGTATTAGAGTAGGTCGTTTTCCAGTAGGATGTGGTTCGGGGACGAACCAAGCGAAAGCTGGTGGACATATAACGCCTGAGTAGAGGAGGGGTACATGAATGAACCGACACTACATCCGAATGAGAAGAATCCTAAGACTATGCAAGCATGGTGAAGAAAGGCTTAAAAGAATTGATAGTGACTACCTATACCAACAAGGTGCACCTTCCTTTTCGGTGGCTCAATCATAAGAACTCCAAAATTAAGCGTGCTTGGCTTGGAGCAATCTTATGTTGGGTGACATCCTAGGAAATTTACCTAGGAAACATGTGAGTGAGGACAAAACATGCTGGAAGGATCTGTGTCGGTCTTTGGAGACAGTCTTCACTCTCGCAAGTAGTAGGTAGCGTGGCCAGGTCAGGTCATAGGGAAATGTCGGGGCCAGTAAGTGCCGAAGTCCTATTCCGAATCCTAGGTCCAGGGCGTTACTAGCCAACCACATCTAAGAACATTAACTAATATGCATAAAAGTCAGCTTTCCAACTATAAAGTAACCAACTTGTACAGCCTATGTAAACGTGAAATTTATTGGAAGCTGAATGTTTTTTAACATAAATCCCCATCTGTTTTGTTTCTTTTTTTGGCTTCCGTAGAAAAGAAAAAGAGTGAGGAGTTCTCTATCAAATTTTTGCTATGTCATGCTCATGTTTCTTGACATTTCTGTTTCAGATGATATTAATGAATCAAATCACATTGACTTGGTTGAAAGAACCTGGCAAGGTTTTGATTCAAGTGGTTCAGTTGGTGAAAATAGTTATATGGATAAAGGTTCTTCAACTATAGGACAAGGTACTAATAATGCTCAAGAGAGAGGGATTATCAGAAATGAAATCAGCTCAATTCGAATGTTGGAGCAAGCACTTGAAGAAGAGAGAGCTGCTCGGGCGTCTCTGTTTCTGGAACTGGAGGAGGAGAGAGCTGCCGCAGCTACTGCTGCTGATGAAGCAATAGCCATGATAACACGTTTGCAAAATGAGAAGGCATCAGTTCAAATGGAAGCAAGACAATATCAGAGGGTAATAGAAGAAAAATTTGCTTATGATGAAGAAGAGATGAATATTCTTAGAGAGATCCTTGTCAAGAGGGAAATAGATTATCATGTTCTTGAGAAGGAAATTGAAGCATATAGGCAGATGGACTTTTCAAAAAAAGCACAATTAAAAAGAAATTGGGATTTTATTTTGGATGAATGTAAAGAGCAGTCTCCCACTACCGATTACTCAAATGGAGATCCACCCATTGTTCAGCAAATTGAGAATGCTCTTTCTCTGTCAAGGAAAGCAAAGGTGAATGAAACTAACAGTTATAACTCTCGATGCCATTCTAATGAAGAAAGCTTGCTTAAGCAAACTATCTGGACCGACGATGACAATGAACTAAAGGATAATAGCCTAGTATGTGAGCATATCAATATTGAGGCAGCTCATGCAGTTAGCGGTTTCGGAAATTCCATCCTTGATATGGAAATAGATGTTCAAGATATTCATGTGATTGATGAAAAACTCCACATAGGAGACAAGAAAGACGAGATATCTGATTCAGCTGGCATCAAATGATCCTACAATTATGCTATCTCCTTTGGAACATTTATTGCCTAAAGCATGAATTGACTGTCTGAATCAATCATAGAAGTAGAATTCTGCGCTGTTGACTTTTTCGTAGTTTGATGTAATGTGATCAAGAAGAATTTTGTCTTCAGTAAATATTGAAAGGTCATTTTAGTGTTGTGGGGTTTGAAGGGTCAAGAACTTCCTCATCTGTGAAGTGAACAAAAGAGCATATGAAACTTTCTGTTGAAATGTCATACTCCAAGATATCTGACAGCTAGAAGATACTTTTTGACAGGTTTTGTTGACCTCTTCCTCTTTTAAGGTATGAATCATTGTTTTACCTATCGACATTGTTGCACTACATTTTGTTGATGTTGGACTTATGCTGATACTTTTACCTCTTGAAATTGATTTTTGATTTATTTGGAAAATTGCAGACGTTAATTCCATTCATGTGAACAAAATTACTACAAATTACTATTAGTGCTGAAGAGAGAAAATTATAAATATGAGGATGTGACAGAACATTGAAATGTGCGTAAATAAATTTAATAGGAGCTATGGAATATATCCAAAGAATTTCTGCTATTTAATACTTTTCCTCTGATTCCTTCTGCTATTTAATACTTTTCCTCTGATTCTTTCTGCTTGTATGACCCAAACATTATTTGAACTAATTCAATAAAAGCAATTGCCTATACGTACAATACTTCAATTGCAATGAAAGTTCTCTTTAAAAGCACTATTATTACTTTAGTTCTACATCTCAAAAAGGAGGGAAGTTTATGATTGCTTGGCGTTTGACATTTTCGGGTTTCAAATATTTTCGAAGGAACTCCTTATCTAACCTGCTGCAGTGGTGGCCGTTATATGCAAATCTAGAAAAAAATTATATCCATTTAAATGAAGGAACTCATAAACATGATTTGAACTGTAAATAAGTATTCAATACTTTTTAAATAAACTGTAAATCTTTATTATTAGTATTTATGTTCATATTAACAGTATTTATGTTGATAATTTTTGTCGGTCTGATTTGTGATAATATCAAAATTTCAATATATTGATGGATATTTTATTCTATCCTGTGACATATGTAGCTAACAGGCTTCTCTCCATGTTCAGGTCAGGGGGTCAACACGGTAATTATAATTGTCTGTGAAGAAGAATCTCTGTATAGTGATTTCTTTCTCCCTTCCACTTTCCTTTGTAAATTATTTATATCTCTAACCTCTTTTATTTGAGATAGATATCATGTCTTTATTTTATTTTATTTTTTAAGATCAACCCCAATGTCTTTGTCTTTGTAATCTGTTGTAAGGTGTACATATCGTTCCTAAAAAAAAAGTTGTATATATTGTGCAAGTTTATCTCTTTATTGTTCAAATTTACGTTCATATTTTTTTTTTTTGTTGGTAAATTACATTTTTAGTATCCGTTTGGGAGGAGTCAAAATCACTAAATAAAGTGTTCAGTAAAATCGGTTTTAAATATTTTTATTTGTAAAATCTTAGCTTTTGAAACTAGTTTCCATTTACGTGTTCTTTTAACCAATTTTAGAATTTTAGAAAATACTAGTCTTTTTAACAAATTTTAGAAAATGCTATCGTATCCTAATAAACACATCGATAATTCATCTTCTTCCTTCTTTTGCATGAGGCTTACACTTGCACCTAAATAACTCTGATGACTTGTTTTGGCCGCACTACTCGACAACAACTTAATGACCCACCATGGAACTCAATGGTGGAGAGCTGCAGCAATCTCACAAGTGCAAAAGGGAAAATAACATCATTACAATTTACATGGAAAATTCCTCATATGTGAGGGCAAAAACCATGGCAGGTCCAAAAATATTGAAAAGTTTTCTTTCTTAGTTACAATGAGAGGATACAACTACCATCAACAAAATTTACTGGTACATTAATTTTTCATCATCTATTAAAGATGGAATATAGCAGCAAGGAGAGATATCACCAGCGTAGACGACTTAGAGAAACCCAATTGAAAGAGAAACAAAACAATTCGACAATGAATCGATAAAGAAACGACTCTTTCTTTCTTCTTCTCTCTCACGAGATCCTCTTGCTTCCCCCACTTGAAGAAACCCACAGAATTGGGGCGTTTTTAAAAAAAAACTCTTTATTGTCTTTTAAGCTTGCTAAACAAGCAATTATATATAAAAAAAACTTTTTTTTCTTTTATAAATGGCCCTAAACTGGGCTTGGGCACTTGCTTTGTCGGGACCCAACAAACTCCCCTCTGGACTAAGTGGAAGGGTCTACCATCTTGCTATCTGTCTGCATGTTTCAAGCTTTCCTCTAGGTAAGGTTTTCGTCAACTTGTCTAAGCTATTATCGTCTGTGTGAATCTTTTTGATCTCTAACAACTTTTCATTCAACTTATCTTAAATCCAATGATACCTGACATCAATGTGTTTGGACTTCGAGTGGAAAGTTGGATTCTTGCCGAAGTGAATAATATTTTGTCTGTCACAATACAACACATATCTTTGTTGTTCAATGCCTAACTCTTACAAGAATTTCTTCATCCAAAGCATTTCTTTGCAAGCTTTAGTTTCTGTGGTTGAAAGAGTAACACACTTTTGTAACTTGGATTGCCATGTTACAGCTCCTCCTGCAAAGGTGATTAGATATCCCAAAGTGGATTTTCTAGAATCAACGTCACTAACCATATTTGCGTTTGTATACCCACTAAGCATAGTTTTACCATTTCCAAAGCACAAGCATACTTTGGAAGTACTTCTGAGATATCTGAGAATCCATTTTATTGCCTTCTAGTGTTCTCTACCTGGATTTGAGAGAAATCGGTTCACGACTCCAACTGCATGATCTATATCTAGTTTGGTACAAACCATCGTGTACTTCAAGCTTCCAACGACTGAGGAGTACAAAACTCTCTTCACGTCTTCCTTCTTTTTTTCATTTGAGGGGTTTTGTTTGGAACTAAGCTTAAAATAACTATCTAGTGGAGCACCTACTAGCTTTGCTTGGTCCATATGGAACCTCTCAAGCACCTTCTCAATATATTTTTCCTGTGATAGCCACGTCCTTTTAGTTTTTCTATCACGTGAAGTCTTCATGTGAAGAATTTGTTTTGCTAACCCTAGATCCTTCATAACAAAGGATTTATGCAATTCTTTCTTGAGCTTAGTAATTTTCTTGCTATAAGCAACAACAATTAGCATATCATCTACATACAGTAGAAGAATAATGAAATTGCCATCAGCGAACTTCTTAATGGAAACACAATCATCAGAAGTTGTTTTCTTGTATCCATGTTCCCCCATGAACGAATCAAACTTCTTGTACCACTGCTTCGGTGGTTGCTTTAACCTATAAAGACTATTCTTTGGTTTACATACCAAGTGTTCTTTGCCTTTTACTTGAAATCTCTCTGGTTGTTCCATGTATATTTCTTCCTCTAAATCACTATGAAGGAATGCAGTCTTCACATCAAGTTGCTCAATTTCCAAATTCAAATTAGCTGTCAGGCTAAGCATAACCTGAATTGATGACATCTTTACCATTAGTGAGAAAATTTCTTTAAAATCCATCTCTTTTTTCTGATTTAACCTTTTCACAACCAATCTCACTTTGTACCTTGGTTGTGAGCTATTTTCAATATTTGTCTTTAACCTGAACACCAATTTCTTCTTTAATGCTCTCTTACCCTTAGGCAACTTCACGAATTCATAAGTATGATTATCATGTAGAGACTTTATCTCATCTTACATTGCTTCCAACCACTTCTCTTTCTCATCATCATTTATAGCTCCCTCATAACTTTCTGGCTCTCTCCCATCTATGTGCAATACATATTTTCTTGGAGAGTACATCTTAGAGGGCTGGTGATCCCTAGTGAATCTTCTAACTTGGACAGTTTCTTGAAATGGTGACTCTGGAACTAGTTGCTCATCTAGGGGCACTATGTCATCAAACATTCTTTGAAGATGTATTATTCTCTCCGTAATCATCTCCCACATTTAAAGGAGGATCCAAGTCTATCAAATTACTAGTTTAAGGTTATGGTTTCTTCATAGTTTCTATATCTTTGATGGTCTGATCTTCGAGAAATACAACATCTCGACTTCTAATTAATTTCCTTCCAACTAGATCCTACAAATGATAACTAATTTCATCATATTCGTAGCCCAAAACATGCATTGTTTGGTCTTGTTATTAAGCTTTGACCTTTTATCTTTGAGAATATGAACAAATGCCTTGCACCCAAAAACCTTTAGATAGTCATAAGAAGAATATATTTCTAGCTAGGCCTTACGAGGCATATCACATTTCAAAGAAAACGGTAGGAGAAAGGTTTACCAAGTCCACTGTTGTTTTTACTACTTCATCCCAAAAACATCTTGGAAGTTAAGTTTATCAAGTACACTGTTGTTTTTACTACTTCACCCCAAAAACATCTTGGAAGTTTTGCATTTGACAACATGCATCTGGCTCTTTCTACAATTGTTCGATTTTTTCGTTCAGCCACACCATTTATGGTGAGCAGTCTTGGGAACTGTTATCTGATGTTTAATCCCATACTTTTGCAATATTCATCAAACAGACCTTTATACTCACCACCATTATCTATTCTGATGAATTTTAGTTATTTCCCCCTCTCTCTTTACTTTAACTTGAAACTCTTTTAATACATAAAATCTGGTCTTTTGATTTTAGAGTATGAACCCATAACTTTCTGGAGTGATCATCGATAAATGTGGCAAACTACAACGCACCACCAAAGGATTTCTGTCTCATAGGACCATAAAAATTGAAATACACAATATCCAATACAATGGAACTTCTATGTACATGAGCTTTAAATGATACTCTATGTTGTTTACCAGCTAGACAGTGGGAACAAGTTTTCAGAGACGTACCTTTTGCTTGTGGTATGAGTCCCTTCTCTGCAAGAATGTCTAGTCCTTTCTGACTCATATGACCGAGTCGCTTATGCCAAAGCTTTGAAGTATCCAACGAGCCTCTGGTAAGTTTTCATTGATTATCTCCGAAGTGACTAGGATAGCCATCATCATCAAGTTGTCTTGTGGAAATGAGATTCAACCGTATATCTAGAATATGTCTAACATTTTTTACAACTAGATTGCAACCATTATTTGTCTCAAAGCACACATCTCCAATATCTGTGATTTATTATGTATCATCATTTCTCATCTTCACTATTCTAAAGTCACTCAACTGTATGAGGTAACATGGATTACTGCACTGCTATCTACTATCCAATCATCCAATCATGCAAAAATAACTGCATTTTCCTCACAAACAATCAACATGTTACCGTTTTTGTGGCTACTGCAATATCCTTCCCTTCATTTCCTTTCTCATTTTTTTATTTGTTTTATTCTCTCTTCCATTTTCTACAATGGATCTTCTTGTGGCCCATCTTCTTGCAATGGAAACATTGAATGTCTTTGTTTGGTCTACGTCCTAACCTCTATTATTTTGATTCCTATTACGACTCTAACTTCTCCCTTAGTTTTCTGTGAATAGAGTTTCTGATTGGCTTGATCAAACATTCGATGTTTTCCTTCTTACCTTTTCATTTAGACGACTACTCTTGACAATACTCATAGTGATTTTTCCATTGAGCGAGCAATTACTTAGAGACACCACCAATGTCTCATAGCTATCTGGTAATGAACTTAAGAGTAACAATGCTTGAAGTTCATCTACATATTTGATAGCTTATCCATAATACTCTGCATTTTATTCAAATGTTCTGCAATTGGAGTCCCTTCATTGTATTTCAAATTTACTAGCTTTCGTATGAAGAAAGTTTTGTTACCTATAGTCTTTCTTTCATATAAATCCTCCAACTTTTTCCATAAAGAGTGTGCCGAAATCTCCTTTGTAATGTTGTAATATACGCTATCACACTGGCTTATAAATCCCACAACTTGCCTATTTAAAAGTTTCCAATCCTCATTGGACATAGTTTTTGTCTTACCCAACTCTTCCTTAATCGGGGCATGAAATTTTTTAAAATAAAGTCTTCTATTTTCCGGTTCCATAGTTGCCAATTTGTTCTATTCAAACTGACCATCCAACTTGTGTTTACTTTGGTGACTACACACTTAAAAATGATTAACCCACCAATTGAATCAACAAAATCAACTACTAGTTGGCTTTCCTGCCTAATATTAACCCGATGCTCTGATACCACTTGTTGGGATTTTAATGTGTAGTTAACCTCTTCAAAAAAAAAAAAAATATAACAAGTGCAAAAGAGAAAATAACAACACTAAGATTTAAGTGGAAAACCCCTCGATGCGGGGGGAAAAAACCACAGGACAATTTCGAAAATATTCTACTATAAATATAATGGGTTATAAAGTTTTTTTTTTCTAGTTACAACTAGAGGATACAACAACCATCAGTAAAATTCACTGGTACATCAATTTTCATCATCTACAAAAGATAAAATATAGAAGCAAGAAGAGATCTCACCAGCGTAAACGACTCAGAGAAACCCAATCAGAAGAGAAACAGACCCGAACTGGCAAAAAAACAACTCTTTCTTTCTTTCTTGTTCTCTCTCACAAAATTCTCACTTCCACTGCTCGAAGAAACCCATAGAAATTGAGTTTTTAAAAAAAACTCTCTGCTGTCTTTTAAGCTCGTTGAACAAGCTATTATATAAAAATTTCTTTTTTCTTTTATAAATGACCCTAAAACGGGCTTGGGCCTTTGTTTTGTTGGGACCTAACAGATCTTGACAATGGCGAGTCTAGTCACTAAATTGGCGAACAATAGAAACTCGAACCACCTTCGGCAAAAAGATCTATGAACCCAAGTGCGACCGTGTGCCAGATCTGGACAGTGGTGTCATGAGTAGTTCAGCGATTCACCCTTTTCCTTTTCATTATGTAATAAGTTTCCTTTTTCTTTTTCAAAAGTTTTTGGTTTATTTTATTAAATTTATAAGTGTCATGGAAGGGGCTTTTAGAGCAGGGAAAAAAGGAATTTTGGAATAGGGATGAAGGGAGGGAGGATTTTAATTGATATGTCTAATTATATTTTTCAAAAGCAAATACTTATTGTATCTATGGTGCTGCATAATTATATACGACGATATGATTGAAGTGATCAACATTTTGAGAAAGATTGAGATGTTTAGAATGATGGCTTAAATGAAGAACCTTGAGAATGATATCAATATTCATGAAGTGGATCATAATTTTTTCACATTCAAGAATTGGAGACTATAACATAAATTAGAGTTAGTAATTACTTGTATTAGTTGGCTGTTATATCAGTTCATTAGTTGAGGTAGTTGTTAATAGTGAGTTGAGTGGTTAGCTCTTGTAAACAGACTATTTATAGTTTTTTGTGCTATTCAATAAAGATAAGTTAGACTTTATTTGCTTCAATAGGGTATTAGAGCAAATTCTCTCACCTCTTTTCTGAGAGTTTTTTTTTTCATCATCCGCGCACATGTTCTTCGTTCTTCTCTTTCACAATGTCACTCGACGGTCAATCTTCATCCACGCATCAATCTCTCATCGAGCATTACATCAATCTGTACTATCTTCATCATTCGGACATGCCAACCTTGTTCTCGTCTCAGGTTTATTGAATGAGAATAATTACACGTCTTGGAGCAGATCGGTGATCATAGCCCTAACTGTGAAGAACAAAATTGGAATTGTTGATTGATCTCTTCCTCTTCTGTCAGGTGATCAATTGACTTGCTAGATTTTGCAGTAATGTTGTAATCGCATGGATCTTGAATTCTATCTCCAAGGACATTTATGTGAGTGTCATGTTTGTTGATTCTGCTCGCAAAATATGGCTCGATCTTCATAAGCGATTTCAACGCAAGAATCATCCTCAAATTTTCCAACTTTGACGTGACTTGACCAATTTGGTTCAAGAGTAGTTGTCAGTTAGTGCTTACTTTGCCAAATTGAAGATTGTGGAATGAGTTGGCATGTTATCACCCTTCCAGTTTGTGCAGAAAATGTTCTTGAGGTGGCATGAAGGATCTACTCTATGCTTCCTTTTTGGATTAAACGACTCCTTTAGTTAGATTTGTGCACAACTTCTCCTTATGGAACCATAACCAATGATTAATCGCTCTTTCTCCTTGATTGCACAACAGCGTGCTAGCCTTTCTCTCTCTTCCGCATTAGATTCAATGTTTCATCTTCTGCTTTCTTGGTTCGCAATTCACAGTCTTCTGCTCCTCCTTCTACTTCTCGCAATCAGCCACCTCCGTACAAGAAGAAGGAGTGATCTATATATACTCACTATGGAAATCTAGGTTATGTCATCGATAGATGCTACAAACTCTATGGTTATCCTCCTGGATACAGGTCCAATCAGACGTCCTCCAAGCCTATTGATCCTGGTCCAGTTGCACAGACATCAAAGTCTACTATTAGTCTTCTGCTGATTCTTTGAATAACTTTAGCGCTGAACAAGGTCAAGGGTTACCTAGCCTTTTACAGTCGCATTTAGGAAAGGTGAAGATTGCTTTCGATGTAGAGCCATCCCTTGTTGTGGGTACTTGTACTCTTCACCTGCTCAAGTTCCTTCATCTACACGTTGGGTCCTCGACTCTAGTGCTTCAGCACATATCTATTTCTCACGAGATGTATTTGTCTCATTGATGCCTGTGACCGGATTGTCTGTCTCCTTGCCTAACAATTCACGTATTTTTGTTGATTTCATTGGCACTGTACAAATTAACTGGAATCTGCTGCTTCATCGTGTGATGTTTATCCCATTCTACTAGTTTAATCTACTGTCTGTGAGTACGTTAACTAGCTCTTTGCCACTTACTATTCAATTTGTTGGTGATCATTGTATTATACAGGACAAGTGTACTTTGAGGATGATTGGCAGGGCTAGTTTGTGGCATGGTTTATACTTGTTGAAAGCAAATTATCACACGGTTGTTTCAACCAGTATTTGCAACTCTGCTACTATCTCTTCTTTTAATAATTGGCATGATAGACTATGTTGATTTTGTTAAGGCTGGTTCTTCTTAACCATGTTTGATCTGTCCTTTGTGCAAACAAAAAGTGCTTATCTTTTAGTTATAACCAACATATAACATATAAGCATTTTGATTTGATTCACTATGATATTTGGCCCCCCATTCTAAGCCTACACATGCTAGTTATCATTTTTATTCTTACATTGGTTGATGATCACCCTAGATACACAAGGGTTTTCTTGATGAAACAAAATTCGGATGCCTTAGTTGTTCCTTGATTTTTTAAGTTCACAGAGACCGAATTTGGTGTTGTTATTATGCAATATTGGTCTGATAATGCCCCCGAGCTTTCCTTTACTAACTTTTTCTTAACCAAGGGCGTTCTTCATCAATTCTCTTGTGTAGCCCGAGCTGAACAAAATTCAGTTATGGAATAGAAACACCAACATTTACTTAATGTTGTTTGCTCATTATTTTTTCAATCCCATGTTCCTATTCAATTTTAGGGAGTGTGTCTTAATTGCTACATTCTTGATAAATAGGATACCAACAAATGCTATATAATGGAAAACCCCTTATAACCGTTTATATTGTATAGATGCTGACTATTCCTACCTTCGGGATTTTGGGTGCTTGTGCTTTGCCTCTACCCTCTCTCATCAGCGATCTAACATCCATCATAGAGCAACTTCAGCTGTGTTTCCTTAGTTACCTACTGGCATGAAAGGATATCACCTTTTTGACATTTGACATCACACAGTGGAAGTTTGTTGTCTCCTAAGATTTTGTTTTCCATGAAAATACTTTTCCTTTTCACACAGCCGCTCTTTGTGGTGAAATTATAAATCCTTTTCTTGATGTTATTTTGCCCGACTCCTTTGATGTAGGTGGCACACCCAAAGTCCACTCCATACATGAACAACTGATACTTCCATGTTTTATTAGCCATCTGCTACGACCCTTACTCACGGTAAAGATGATGCACCTACTGTTGACAACCCTCCTATTCATTCTCCTGCACCACCTGTTGATCCACAGCCTTATCCTACTATTCATCTTGCAAGTCTTTGCATGTTACTCGTCCTCCCACGTATCTACAAGATTATCATTGTGCCCTTATCAATTGTTTTGAGCCATTGTGTTCTGATGTTAAGTACCCTCTCAAAAAATACTTGTCTTGTAACAAGTTATTGCTTACCTTTTGCGCTTTCACCTTGAATGTTTCTCTCGAATATGAACCTCAATTTTGTCACCAGACTGTTCCCTTTGAACATGGGTGTGAGGCTATGGAAACTGAGTTAGAGGCTATGAAAGCTAATGACATTTGGTCTGTTGTTCTTTTATCCCTTGAGTGCTACCAGATGCGTCTTGTTGCGAAAGGATACACCCAACAAGAAGGGTTCAATTACATTGAGACTTTTTCCCTCGTTGCAAACTTAGTAACATTAAAGTCCTTCTTTCCCTTTCTATCTCATATCATTGGCCACTTGTACAACTTGATGTAAATAATGCATTTTGTATAGGAAGCTTTTGGAGGAAGTTTATTTGGACTTATGTTTGGGTTACAAGCATGTTGTTGTTTCCTCTACAGGTAGTTGTTTGGTTTGTAAGCTCTACAAGTCCATTTAAGGCTTGACACAAGCATCCTGTCAGTGGTTTGACACCAACTGTGATGTTCAGATTGATGAAAACCCACTAGAGAAAGAGGAGGAAAGTATGGGCCAAGAACATGCTGACCTACAAAACTATTCCTTTGCTAGGAATAGACAGAGAAGAAGCATCATACCTCCAACTAGGTATGTTGAAGCAAATTGCATTAATCTAGCTCTCAGTGCTACTGTGACCTTGAACAACTGTGAACCTACTAGTTTCGAAGAGGCTATTAGTTGTCTAAATGCTAGAAGCTAGATAGAAGCAATGAATGAGGAAATGGAGTCACTTAAGGTGAATGAAACTTGGGTACTAAAGCGTTTACCAATAGGGTATAAACCTATTGCTTCTAAGTGGATATATAAATATAAGGAGAGGTTCCTAAGGTTAAGAAAGCCAGGTTCAAGGCAGGAATAGTGGCAAAGGGCTTCATGCAAGAGGAAGGATATTGACCATACAAATATCTTCTCTCTTGTTGTGAAGAAAACTTCCATAAGGCTACTTCTATCCCCACATGTTCAAAATGCAAAATGATATACAACTAGATCAACTAGATGTGAAAACAACTTTCCTACATGGGCAGCTGCATGAGACAACCCTTGGGATATGTCAAGAAAGGCAAAGTTTTTTTTGATGTGCCTATTGAAAAAGTCCATTTACGGACTGAAATAGTGTTGTCTTCTGCTAAGTGTTAATACAGTGATACTATTATGCCAAATGATACTAATATTATAGATAAATCATGCTTAAGTATAAGCAATTATACAAGTAATACTGAAGTATTCTAGGATATCGAACCTCAGAGACTAATGACCAATGTAGACTCAATTTGAACAAATATCTTAACTTATCCAAGCATAGAACCGGCTACAGTCTTGCGTCATATAGAAAAGAGGGGAAGAAGATAAAACCAAGTAGATGTGGGGTTTTGCACTTAAAAGCATGCAACGATGATTAATAACAATAGAAATGGATGAGGGTAACTAATGACGTTCTACCATGTACAGCGACATTATGCTACATCTTAATCTGGGAATGAAATGTTCTAACTATAAATGGGATATCTCTGTATAGCCACTCTTTTGAGAAACCTATACTTGGTGTTATGCCTGATTTATGTCTACATTCAACCCTAAACAACGTAAGAACAAACTCCACTCAGTTTTATAACCTCAACATTATGTCTAGTGCGTCTACAGAGGGGAAACAACTTCTCTCATTGCTATATCCTTTAATCGATATCAACTAATCCTTTACCTGTCAGTAATAAGACTAGCTAGCACTGAACTTCTGGTTGGCAACTGGGAAGACCGTGATTGAACAGTCAGACAGATTAAAGAAACATGAAGGATACTTTTCATTTACCAAAAGAAGCTACAGTAGAGCTTCTTAGTACATGACTATCATTAACATATACCTTGTTATTTAGGGTGAGAAAGAAATACTACTAATCATTATTGCAACAAACTTACTGCTAGAAGATGAAGATCAATTAATTCAATTGCTAAAGAAATATAAGAAGACAATTGGTTGGACTCTAGTAGACATTCAAGGTATATTTTGTTATTCATAGTGTCGTATAAACCTATCTTCTAGAAAGTTATTACTCAACAGGATACCAAATATTAACTCAACATCTTCCTCAGAAAAAATCTCTCATACATGATCATTGTTCCAGCCTCCTTCACTACTAATCAAATTTGTAACTGATTTAATCGTGAGTGGCCTAGGTGGAATAGTGTCTTAAAAGTTTTTCCTTTTGGAAGCCATTGATCTTCATACATCTGTATAGACTGTACATTTTCCACCCTCCATCGACCCCTTTTCATCCCCAACTCTCTATCCTAGAGGATATTTTGCCATGCATAAGATGGTTAGCATCCTAACTTAGCCTATAGAAAAGATTCATTATGAAAATACTTTCCTTTGAGGGTCTGTGCCAGCAGGGAATCTGGTTTTTTAAGGATCTTCCATGTGTGTTTTGTTGGGTGTGTATGTCCTAAAACTCAAGTGGCTTGTAAACACTTTCTATATTGTCAATAAAGTTGTTGTTGATGTTATTCAATAAAGTTGTTATTGAATCCTTTATAACTCTATAAATCCAATAAACTAAGAACCCGTGGCTATTAAATGAATACTTAAACTGTATGTGGAGACATAAAAGTGGATCGAGTTTAAGTAAATAGCCAAAAAAGTCTGTAGTACATGGATTATGTTGGGTACCTATTCCTGGGGACACTATGGAACGCGGCCCGCTTTGTATATGATACAAACGATGTGATCCTGAATCG
>JAOANK020021867.1:0-21284 GCA_026257165.2 Telfairia occidentalis | reverse complement strand
GGAAGACACTAGTGGTGGTCCAAGAGTTGATTGGAGCACATTTCCGCCGGAGATAGAGGAGAAATCGAACTACAAGAGGTTAGTGTTCTAAAAACTCTGTTTTTCTCTTCTATAAGCATGATTTTCCATATTTAATTTGAGCTAATTAAAGTGTATTGATCCTTATTCCGCTGCTTATGCATGTTGATGCATCCTTCAAATTCAAGGATATTGGAGCAAGATGTTCAGGAATACTGTTTTTCAAGCATCTGCCATAATTCATGCGAGGAGGAAGATCCAACAACCTGACCGAGGGCAGAGGGAGAGAGAGTGGCATTCAACAAGGTAATAAGAGATTGATCACACGTGCTCCATTGAAGAAAGGCATCACTAACTTCATCGGTTAGGGTTCCATCGGCTGAAAGCACATATTGATCCAGAGGAGAAGTTGTGCCAACGATGTGGCCAAAAAGAGAATGTGCTTTCAGAATTGCAACAACTTGATAGCGCCATAGAACGAAATTGGTGGAATCAAGTCTCACCAAAACTAGATTGCATATGTTGGAGAGCAGAAAAAGTGTAGAAGAGAGGCCTGAAGAGTTCACAATCGTGGAGGAAGCTGATGGTGATGAAGAAGAAGACGAGGCCATGACGCATGTCTAAGGCTATGATACCATAAGCCAACCCATAGGAGATTAATAAACAACATAATTCTTATTACTTCTATAAAGTGACTATTTATAACAAGCACAGAATAACAACTATAACAATATTTCTAACAACTATAACAAGCCACAATATGGCCCAATATTAACGACTCAAAGCTAATAGTCCAATCACAATTTACACTTGAACTTGGTCAAAGACAAGGAACAAGATAACTTGAATGCTCTTGCACTATTCACAAGCCCATTAACTCCAAGGAAGAAATACTTCACAAGTTTGATGACCAATCGAGCTTGAATATCTATTTACATGCAACTCTAAGCAATGCACAAGTGAATCATAAGGGGTTCAATTGCTCACGCAAATTGACAAGTCTTTTGACTTAAAGAGAAAACTCTCAAATTTCATTCATAATTTCTTAACTATTGATTACATTGAGAGCTTTGGCTTTTATAATGGTCGAATTCTTTGAACAAAAAAGACAAATCTTGCCTACAATGCTCAAAAGAAAATAAATAAACTCTTTCCTAAAATGCTAGGGAACTAAAAAAAATCAAATCCCAAAATAAGTAGGGAAAAGATAAGGTATTCTTTCCTGAAAAACAAGATAAAAATATCATCAAATAAATTAAGATCTCAACCTTTTAAAATCCTTCCGAAAATACTAAAGTTAAGCAAAATAGCAAATAAAAATCTAAACAAGCTTAATTTGTTCCTAAAAATGACAAACACTTGAAATAAGGAAAGAAGCAAGGGTAGTTGGCACATGAGCGGCAAGGGTTGCAAACAAAAGTGCACGTCGGTCTATTGAGAGAGGTTCTCCAAGAGGCGTGCACAAGGGAGTTGGTGGACTATCATGAGTGTGCAGGTAGGGCCATTACATGCACAGGTGAGGTTGAGAGCTAGAGAATGGTGCATGGTCAATTAGAGGCACGTGCAAGGGGTGATATCGTACGAGGTTAGCACATGGTAGGGAGGTCCACAACGTGCATCAGGCAGGAGAGCGTGCAGGGTAGGCACCCAAGCAGAAGGGTGCGCGCATGGAAGCATGTCTTTAGAGGTTTTTGGGCGTTGGGTGTGTGTGTTGGCCATGCAATTGGCTTGGTGTGACTTGATGGACTTTGAGGCTTTTCTTCTTCTTCTTGAAAAAGATTCATCCTCGAATCCAAATAATTTCCTACACATAAATGAGTTCATAACTTCAAAAGACTCAAGTACACTATACTTACCTTACAAGGCAATCTTGAAGTCTAAGGATGATAATGCTATCTTCAGCCTCTTTCTGGTATGTACTTTTGAAGTCGTTCTGTCCCTCCAAAAGTATTTCCAAACCTAATCACTTGGTTTGTTTACTTTATGCTTTGTTTTTGTTGACCTCCATTGGTGTTTGACACTTGTTCTCTCCAATACAACACTTCGTGTTTGTGGCCATGGTAGTAGTGCTTAGACTCCTCTCCTTCATGTTCACTACACAAAAGATAAACATAATGAGTAATAAAAACAAGAATGTAATACCATACTTACCATGAAGTGCAATCTTGTAGCCATCCTCATGCATTCTTCTAGCACTTAGGAAAGAATTTTTATTTTTGAATCAAACTCAAGGTAGAACTCTTGAGGATAGGTTAGAATCTCCTTTCCTTTATGTACGGTTTTCCGTGTTCCAATTTGAAAGGGGTTTGATTTTGACATACAATCCTTTCCATTGGTTTGCATTTCATCTCCATTGAAATTCCTCCTTTTGCATATCCTGAAATTTAACACAAAGATGAACTAAATTAGTAACTCAAAAATCAAGGATTATTTCACACTTATTACCTTACAAAGTATACTTAAAGTCATGGGAGGATGGTAAGGTGATTCTTCTTAGCTTCTTGATTTGAAGCACAATAGGGATCATCTCTACTTTTGTTCAACCTTGCTTAAGAATTGAAATGCTTTGAAAAATTCATAAAAAAAAGTACAAACACTACGACAAAGTATGCTAATTTGAAAGTAAGGAACTTATATAACAATTCCATGAAAATGAGCTTGTAAAGCGAACTAGTTGACATCTCACTCTCATTCGTTACACTCTTTTCTTTCAATTTCTTTCCTTCTCTGTCCTCTTCTTTCAACTAAAAAACATCAACATTTACATCATGCTTGAATTGTACAAGAGTAGAACTACTGAAATAATATGATACTTTACTATCTAATGTATTAAGGTCAACATGCATAGTGATGTAATCATAAAAGCCTTAAAGTTCATCGAGTCTGATATGCCTCAAGTAAGGACACATCTAGCCACCAAAGTTCAACAAAGGGAAAGGTGGTCTCCACTTTAACATATAGAATATCAAGCTCAAAGAAGAAGAAGGACAAGTAGAGAAACAAGCTTCAAGACAACTTGAAGCATCCAAATCCGAAGGCTCTACTTTTAGGGTTAAATTAGAAGTTAAACCCTAATTTGTTATTTTTCATTATTATCTTGATGTATTCTTCTCTTAGACTTCATGTGTAATTTATTTAATAGCTCTTAGACCCAAGTTTAAGGTTATGTAACTTTATTTTGCCCTTTTGGGAAAGAAAACCCATAAACATTGTAATTAGTTTAGTTTAGGTTTACTTTAAGTCTTTTTTTTATTTGGAGGATAAAATGCCTATAAATAGTTATCTCCTTGTATATTGAGCTTAGACTTTTGATCAATGAAATGAAAATTAGCCTTGAGCTTTTTTTTTGCCCAAAACCATGAGAGCTTAGTGCACTCGATCTTATGCACAAACCTCTTTGAAACGTTCAAGTTTAGGTTGGTCACAAAACTTGTGGAGTGTTTCACTTTAGATTAAGAACAAGTTCTCTCAATCCAAAGGCTTGACCTTCAATGTAAGTCCATTCTTCTTTCCCTTTGGTGATTCTTTGTGTGTATGCTAGGTGTTACCATGTGTGTTTAGGAGGTGCTTGTTTATATATGGGTTGCCTAAGCAACTTGTGGTAGAGTTGAACATATTAGAGTCACACCAAGGTCAATTGCCCTGCCAGCACGTGCGTCAAACGCGCGAAAAATCTCAAAGGGACATGCTTTCGCATGCTTGCTTCTCTACCTAGGTGCCTACCCCTGCACGCTCGCTCGCCTGATGTATGTTGCATGCCTTCCTACCATGCGCTAACCTTGCTCAACATCACCCTTTTGCATGTGCATCTGCCTAACCATGCGCATGCCTCGCCCCCACCTACATACGTTTACCACTCTGTCTGCTTCATTGGGGCGCCTTCTAGAGAACCTCGTAATAGCCTTACGTGCGCCTACACCTGCAACATATGCCAACCAACCCTATTTTCAGAATGTCTTTCAAATTGTAATTTCTTATTATTTTTGGAATGTTTCTAGAAGTTTTAAAATTCAAAAGTGAAATTTCTTTCTAATTTTATTTCCTTGTTGGTTTAAGAAATGTTCTAGAAACTCTAGGATTTTATTTTATTTTTTATCTCACTGTTTATGAAAGAATCTCCTATGTTTTTCCTAATTGTTTTTAGATTTTATTTTATTTTATTTGCCTAGCCTTTTAGGAAAGAGTTTCCTTTAATTTCTTTTAAGGCTTTTTGGCAAGTGTGCCTTGTTTGTTAATAAAGTTTGGCCATTATAAAAGCCAAAGCTATCCTTGTAATCTATAGTTATGAACATTATATTATGAATGAAATTTGTGAGTTTTCTCTTTAAGTCAAAATATTTGTCAATTTTCATGAGCAATTGAACACCCCTATGCCTCTCTTGTGAGTTGCTTAGAGTTGCATGTAAAGATACATTCAAGCTTGATTGGTCATCAAATTTGTGGAGTGTTTCTTCCTTAGATTGAATGAGCTTGTGAATAGTGCTAGAGGATACAAGTTGTCTTGCTCCTTAGCTTTGACCAACTTGAAAGGTAATGCCCTACCCTTTCCTTTTGGTTTTGTTTTAACTAACTTTAGGTTTTAATACCTTTTTCTAGTTCATATAACCAAGGATTTCTAGCACCAATGCACTAAGGTTCTTTGAGAGTTGAGCAGGTTGGTCTTTGGTGTCCAATTTGTCGCGAAGATTCCTTGGGTCATCCACGTGAAGGTGCTTTCCTTTGCAAGGTTTGACATTCAAGAGTACTTCCTCGTATCATATAGCATCACAAGATCTATCTTTAATCATGTTACTCTCAATAATAGACATACATGCATTTTATCCTTCGTAATCTAATGTAATAGAATCAACATGCATAAATTCACAAAGTGCTTATTGTTATAATACACTACTCTTTATCTCAACATTAGGCATGAAATCATTCAATACTTTGCAATATAATAGAATAGAACTAACATGCATAAAGCCACAAAGTATTTTCTTATTACTACCATCCTCAACAATAGATATAAAGTCCTGCATTACTTTCCTATCATTAGTACTAGGTAATTCATATATAGTTCCACAAAATATATGATGTGATCATAAGAAGCCCAAGAGTCCTTGAATTACAACCAGTCTCAAGAGCACAAGTGAGAATACTTGAAGGCATCCTAAGGGGAGGAAAGAGATGCCAAGTGTTGTGAAAACATGAAATAATCAACCCAAGTCCAAGCGCCTTGATGCCCAGCACTGAGCTACACAGCCCATGGCACCTGTGCATCGTTCGCAAGCGCGCATGACATCGTGCACATCCCCACAACCTAGGCCTAGCTCGCATGCCTCATCTCTTGTTGACACCCATGCCTGCGAACCTATGCCATGCTGCTAACCTCACAATTCCTTGTAGTCATGCTCATGCTAACCTCACAATCCCCTGCGCCAAGGCCGATACTAATCTCACACCGATCGCCTGCGCCGCACCTACACTACTTTAGAGTGCCTTGCCTACAAGCCCCACCTAGTGCTTGTGCTCTCTTACTGCCTTGCACGCGTGCCTACGCCAACACCCTTGCACCCAGCACCTCACGTGGCCCCATTCGCGTGCCAGAAAATCTTTCAGCCATCTGTCCTTGCGTGCACCCCTTGCCCATGTGACATGCATGTGGCCCAATTCCATTTTAGGAATATTTTTAACAATCATTATTTTGAAAGCTCTTCTAGAACTTAGATATTATTGCTAGAATCAAATTTTATTTGGATTTTATTTTATTTTTCCAATGTAGAAAAAGGTTTATTTTATCCTTAAATTTTCAGATTTTATTTTATCTTATTTTATTTTTGCAAGAAAATTAGGAATAGTTTCTTCATGTTATTTCTTTCCTAATTTTCGATACTTGGCTTTTAAAAAATGCCAAGCCCCTTCGTAATTTGATAGTTTTTAAACATTGAAGAATGGAATTTGTTCGTTGGAGTTTCTTAAAGAATTTTCAAGTTGCAAGCAATTGAACCACCCTCCATCTTCTCTTGTGCGTGACTTAGAGAAGTAGAGAAGCATTCAAGTTTTATTGGTCATCAAACTTGTGGAGTGTTTGTTTCTAGGAGTCAAGAGGCTTGTGAATAGTGCATGTGCATTCAAGTCCCTTCATTCCTTGCCTTGACTACTACGGTAAACTAATTCTAACCTTGCCTTTGAGTTTGTTAAACTAACTTTGGGATTTAGTGCCTTTGTTGTCGAGGAGCTCGAGTAACCAAGTAGTTCCAAGCACCAAGTTATACTAAGATTCTTGGGAAGTTTATCTTGGGTTGAACTTTGTTGCCTTTGGTCGTGGAGGCTTGCTTGAAAAATTGCTAGCAAGTACCTTTGCTCGCATCATTTGGTATTAGAGTTTTGGCTCTATGTGGGTTACATTCCTTTACTTTCTGTCCTTAAACCAAAAATACAAAATTTTTTTTTGCCCTGCTTAAGTCTTTCGTTTTTATTACTAATCATCTTTTCTTGTCTTCATTTGTGGTTAAATTATCATCCAAGGTATTCCATATTTGTTTTGTTACTTAGTATCACGATGTAGACATTTTGTTCTTAAACCAAGCAACAAAACCCGAGAAGGGAGCCATTTTTTCAGGCCTCAATCGTTGGGAGAAGCCAAAAAAGTTCTAGAATCATTTTCCAACTTCGATAAACTTTTTCTCCCTTCTAGCCAATCCAAAAAGACATCCAATTCAAGACTTTTGAGTAAGCCTTCCGACCATACGTTTTTCAAGTGATTTGGACTTCTGTAGAAAAAGTTATGGTATTTTTAGTGAACATTGCTCAATTGCAAAAACTCTTTTAAGTGAATATGCAACAACCTGCTTTCAACTGCTCATATCATGCTGCTCATCATTGCAAAATAGTCCAATTTGGTACCAAATTGAAGAGAATTGAGTTAGCTTTTCAACCATATAGAGCACGTACGATTCGAGCTCTAAGTTGATAGTTATTGTCCAAAAATGCAAAGGTATCTGCCCAGTAATATTTTCCATATCTTGGATTTATCAAAAAAAATAAAAATAAATAAGTGGAAAATATCTTTCTTGGTTTTTCTACCCCTATTTTTGGTAAGTCTATTGTTTGTTTGGCTTCCTAAAGTATTTCTTTAACTGTGCAAAGGAGTTTCTAAAAATAATTTGGCCACGAAGGGACCAAAATTTGGAAAGCGTATCATCAAGCCTCGAATTCTTTTGACTTCCAGCCCTTCCAATCCACCTCACAAGTAAGTTGCAGCCCTGCCCCTTACCATTCACCCCATTATATATCTCTCTCTCCATAAATTTTACCCCATTCCCTTACTTGTACACCACACGCCTACGCCTCAAACCTGAGCATTAGACTTGTATTTTAAATTTGTTATTATTGTGATTACTTTGCAATAGACGTGTGCATGTTCAGGTTGTTAATTTGATTTTTTTTCTCTTGAGTTGCTTGAGGTTCAGTTTATAAACATAGTGTTTCATTGCTTTATTCTAAGCATTGAGCATTTGACTTGTTGCTTTCTTGTGTCATAAAAGCATCTAGAGTTTAAGAGAGTCACCTTGCTTACCTTTAAAAGTATTGCTATTGTGCTTTTCACTTATCTACTTTAATATGAGTGTTGATTTGCCACAAGCAAGCTTACTTGGGTGCATCCTTGATCACATCCAACAATGCGTTACCGCAAGTGCATAGGTCAACCGTAGTAATAAAACAACCTAAGAGATCGAGTATCGTTAACTAGAGATTGGAATTCTAATTTTCTTAGTTATCGATTAATTCTTTGGATTTTAGTTAGGGAAACGAAAATCATGCAACAGTTCTAAATGAGAAAAATCAATAAAGAGAGATACGCTGACGGTGTGATAATTAAGAGAAGAGAGGTTCTAGAGTGTTGGTGTGGCTAACGAAAAAATTAAACTATTAATTAACTCACAGGCTGCATTTGATTACCAATTTTCTAAGTCTAAGGTTGATTAACTCTGGTTTCGCCTTCTTGAGGTCCACTGACTCTCACAATTAACTCCCGATTCGATCTCTCGCAATAAGAATTTAAGTGTGGCATAAAAGTAACCTCACGAAAACTCCTCTATTAGTCTCGTACATAAAAAAGTGTACGTCTAAAATCCTTGGTCTGAATTTACTACCTTCTCTCTTGTACAAGATAATAAAAACAGCATACATAATACTCAATGGCCAGCTGCATGCAGTAAATAACGTGCTAGAAATTAGAAGAAAGCGGTAATAAAATGCATTCCACAAGTAAATCAATACATCTAAGAGTTCATTACAACCGACACCCTAAAGCAAAAGAAATTTAGCTACTTTAAATCATAGTATTCAGCCTAGAAAAATCTATAAAACATAATACAATCAAAGATAAAGAGAAAAGATGGAACTCTTAGAAGAATCCACATCATTTCCGTCGTAAACATGGTTTTCGAGGTGTAAAAACTCGATCTCGAGCACTCCGAGACTCCCCCGAACCTCTAAAACAATACCTCAAATGATTCTATGTCAAAATCTCTCGAAAATCACACCAAAATGAGGTTGCCCTAAAACTTAGTGGTGAAAAGATTATTATATACTTGACTGCGACCACGTCAAGATGTTATGCTTGGTGTCACGATGCTGCCCCGACGATAATTTAACAAAATGTGTGGTTTTGCCTGGATGAAGGCTGGTGGTAGCATTGAGACACTACATGTAGCTTCTCGACGCTACATAGATGTCCGGCAAATAGAAAGGTGTGTGTGCATGTGCAACGTTGAGACACCCATGGGCGGTGTCTCAATGCCGTAGCCTAGTGTCGAGACGCCCAGTCTCGGGTCTTCACTCAATTTGGGCTCCGTTTCTTTGTTTCTTGGTCGATTTTATTCTTCTTGGGCCCATTTTTTCAATTCGAACTACCTTAGATCCATATTTTTTACTCCAAATGCTCGATTCCTATAAATTCAATAAATAAAGCATCAAAGTACACCTGAAAGTCTACAAAACTACTAGAATTTTGACCTTAAAATAGCACTTTTGGAGTGCTATCAACTACCCCAAACTTAAAGTTTTGAGAGTCCCGAGCAAAAATAAAGCACAAACATATAAGAGAACTCCCATGCTAGCATGCTTTAGACTTCTAACTCAATGCAGAATGACAAGTAATGAGTACAATTAAAGAAACGTTCATGCACATTCTGTTAGTAAGAAAGTCGAAGGCCAATTCTTATGCTCCCTTGTGTGTTTATGTGCAAGCTCATCTCGTTCCTGTCCTTACAAACCCAGGGTGCAGTTAATAAGGTTTTCTTAAAGCTGCCCCTACTATGACCCTAAATCATTTTCAAGTGGAGGTTTCTAACTTAAGGTAGCTTAAGGAAAATTATTTTTCTTTCTTTTTCATTGTTTTTCTTTGCTTTTTTTTTTTCTCCTCTTTTTCTCTTCTTTCTTTTATCTTTTTTTTTTTTTATGCTAGAAGGGGAGGATGTATAGTTCTGGCTTACACCCATTTCCTAGGTGTTGAGTATCCAGCTACGAGCAGTACATTCAACCCTTCAATTTTGATAAAAGAGGAGTCTAGGCAAGATGTACTACCTTAGTTCTTACTTACCCCCACTTTCTACGTGTTGAGTATCCAAGTACGAGCAGTACGTCTATTCTAAAACAATACTCACTTTCTTTTCACATGTTCATTGGTATTACACGTTTACTAGTGCCCGAAGAAAGGAGGAGTAACCTCTTTAGACATATTTTATTTAGCACAATTCATTTTCAACATAGGCTACTTTAACTTAGAAGTTCACTATCCAATAATCAGACCATTTTGAAACATCTTAACACTAACCTCATTAACGACACTCTAAGCGTTCAGAACTCTAAACAGGGGGATTAGGGAATCAAAGAAGGATTACAACGCAACTCACATAAGAAGTATGCCTACTAATTTCCCTATTTCAACTCACAAACACATCACAACATATCATGGAAAGTCATAGTCCTCAGCATGCAGGCATTAACAGTTTTACTTTTCATCATACAGCACGCGAAAAATCAATCATACTCATTCAATCAAATCGAAAATTTTTATCGATAAGTCCAAACATCATCAAAATCATCAAACAGGCATAATTTTTAGGAGCTTAGCACATAATTCACAAATCTATCTTATCAGCACAGTACTCAAGACACGCCCACCCCAAACTTAAAAACATGCATTGCCTTCAATGTATAAAAAAGAAAACAAAGCAAGGAAAGTAATCGGTAATGGCCTGAAGTATCAGACGGTTCACAATATGACAAGCAGGTGGACTGAGTACGGCGGTGTTAAGGCTCTTGTGAAAGAGAGAGATATGTGCAAAATTCATGAGAACTGGGCAAGCAACTACTAGAAGCAAACGAAAAAGTCAACAAAAGAAAGGAAAGAAGCTAGGGTTGTCTCCCAAGAAGTGCTTGATTTAACGTCACTAGTTGGATGAGACATCAAATGCTCATTCTTTCACTATCATGTCTTGGATTCACCGTGCGTCCTTCTCGTACTCATTCTTTACCCTATGAAGCACATTCAGAAAAATATTTTCTTCTACTCTACTCACACTAGCAGATATAATGACATGAGTAGAAAAATTAAGAAAAATGTATCTAAAATATGCAAGTAGGGGTTTTAACTTGATATCAGAAGGCTTAACATTCAAATGTTCTTTTTCATAATTCACAACAGGGAAAGAAATATTTTCAACAGTAGAATGACAAACATACATTAATACAGGATGCATATTCTCAACAACAGACTCCACAGCGGGGAACACATGCATATTCTCAGTCAAAGCACATAGACTACCACAAGAGGGGTTCAGTATACATTTCCCCTTATCAGAGATATCAGAAATCTTAGAATTGACTTTTTCAGCAAAACCATTCTCTAAAATTTCTAGCTTACAACAGGTAGGTAAAGGCCTCTTAAGAGCTTGATAAATGTTGAAGCTTACCTTCTTGTCATTTACCCTTAAGGTCAAGCTACCTTGCTGCACATCTATCAAGGCCCTTCCAGCGGCCAAGAACGGTCTTCCTAATATGGATAGGCATCTCCGAGTCTTCTTCCATGTCTAAAACTGCCAAGTCTGCAGGAAATATGAACTTATCAACTTTCACTAACACATCTTCTACTATACCTTTTGGATATGTTATCAATCGGTCAGCTAGCTATAGACAAATGGTAGTCGGCTATACGCGCCCCAAGTTCAATTTCTTGAAAATAGATAAAGGCATGAGATTAATGGATGCACCTGAATCACATAAAGCACGATTGATCTAAGCTACCAATGGTGCAGGGAATAGTAAAACTCCCTGGACCTTTAAGTTTTTCTGGTAGCTTCTTCTACAGTATGGCACTACATTGCTCTGTTAGATCCACTTTCTTGAATTGTCCAAATTTTCTCTTCTTAGACAACACTTCCTTCATGAACTTGATGTAGTTCGACATTTGCTCTAAGACATCTGCAAAAGGAATGTTAATATGTAAGCACTTAAAAATGTCTAAGAATTTGGTAAATTGATCATCCATTTTCTTTTTCATGACTCGCTGAGGATGAGGAACTCTACTCAAATCAATAGGAAGGAAATCAGAATACTTCCTTGAACTCGATGTCTGCAATTTGTCCTTCTTTTCCTCAACAATTGCCTTTTCATTCTTCTTCTCTTCATCTTTCTTCTCCTCAATCTTCTTCTCAGTCTCCTTTTTCTCATCATTCTTCTATTCATGCTTCGTCTCAGGTTCATTCTCATTCAGGGTCCTGCCACTTCTAAAAAAGATAGCATTGCAATGCTCCCTAAGATTTACTTCAGTAGTATTAGGGAACCTACCTTTCTGCATCGTGCGAAGCGAAGTGGCTATTTGTCCCACTTGGACCTCCAAATTGTTCATCTCCTTTTCCTGTCCATCCTATTCTCCAGGCTTGTTGTTCTATTGTGGGACTTCGTAACGAACGTTCCCAACATCTCTTTCGAAGATGGATCATCAGATTGCTACTCGTAAGATGATGCAAAACCAAAGGGTCCCTGCAAAGCATTCTTAGTGTTAGCATAAGAGAAATTCTCATGATTAAACAAACCTCGATTGTATTGATACAACATTTGACCCTACTAGCCTCCAAACTAGTTCCTGTAAGTTCGATTTACGTAGTTTGCCTGCTCAAGCGGCTGAGTGTCCCAAGAAGGGTAAAAGTGACATGCTGGCATCGATGCAATCGACTGACTCTTAACTGGCATCCCAAGGCTAGTTAGTAAATGTTGCCATTTGAGCTTTGAGAGAACTCACCTCTTTTAACTCATATATCTCTGAATCTCTCTGAGTGGACCTCTCTCATGGCCAATTATTACTGGTGGCTACCATGTCCTCTAGCAAAGCCTGAGCAGCCACAACTATCTTGGAGAAAATCGACCCTCTTGCAGCTGTATTCACAATTGACTCAGTAGTACTAGATAAACCATAATAGAATGATTATGCTTGTAGCCAATCTGGATAGCTGTGCTGTGGCACTTCCTCAATAGCTCTTTAAATCGTTACCAAGCCTCATAGAGTTGCTCGTCATCAGCTTGTCTGAATATGCTAATCTCATTCTATATATTTGGGTCTTAGCTGGGGGAAAGAACTTTTTAAGGAAAGCTTGAGCAAGGTAGTCCCATGTCGTAATGCTCTAAGCTAAAAAAAATTCCAACCAAAACTTCGCTTTGTCCTGCCCAGAAAATGGAAAGAGACGTAAGCAAATGGAATCATTGGATACTCCATTTAACTTTACTCTACTGCAATTTTCAAGGAACAATCGAATGTGTTTATGCTGGTCCTCCGGAATTGAGCCCTTGACTGCGCTATCCCTTGCCATTTGAATAAGGTCCAGCTTTAGTTCAAAGTTTGCGACATTAATCAGTGGGTGCACGATCACTGGTTGAGCATTGGGGAACGTATGTTGAAAATAGTCACGGATCACCCTCAAGTCACCGGCTTGTTCCACCATCGGTTTAGGCTCTGCTCTTTGTTCTTTGAGATTTCTCCTGCAAGTGCGTTCAATCTCTAGATCAAAGGGAACAAAATCAGTGCCTCGAGCACGTTGTATACACCAAAATAATATAAAAAGAAAAAAGAAAAATCACGTACAAATACACTCTAAAGTAAGATCTATTGAAATGCCTCAATAATAAGAAAATTAAATACGCTGATCCTCGACAACAACGCCAAAAAACTTGATCACACCCAACAATGCATTACTGCAAGTGCACGGGTTAATCGTAGTAATAAAATGACCTAAGAGACCGAGTATCGTCCATTGGAGATCATATTTCTAATTTTCTTATTTTGGATTTTATTTAGGGAAATGAAGGTCATGCAATAGTTCTAAACTAGAAGAAGTGTTAAATTTTATCAGTTGAATTAGCTTGCAGAGTTATACAATCTTCTTAGCAACGTTATATTAAAAGTGCAAGTAAACACTTAGAGGTTGTAGTAATGCAAGGTCGATCCACAGAGATAAGCTAACAAAATTCGCTTTAAAAGCTTATTGTCTTGGGGAAATAGAGTAACCAAATTTTAGAGATTGTCTAATGACCAAAAATAGAAAAATGCAATAATAATTAAACACAAAGACAACAAGAAACACTTTGTAGAATATTGGTTAAACAGGCTCGGGTTAGGGAATTTTCAATGCTAAATGCTACAAGATGCTAGAGAAATTCTTACGCTTTCTCATTAACACAAAACAAGTCTAAATACAAAGGAATTTAGCTAGTGTAAATCATAGTATTTAGCCCTAAAAGTCCATGAAAACACAATACAATCAAAGATAAAGAGAAAAAAGGGAACTCCTGGAAGAATCCATGCTATTTTCATAGTAAATACGATTTCTGAGGTGTAAAAACTCAACTCCGAGCATTTCGAGACTCTCCCAAACCTCCAGAATAGTAGCTCAAGTGATTATGTGTTGAAATCTCTAAAAAATTGTGGCAAAACAAGGTCTCCTCAAACCCTAGCAGCAAAAAGAAGATTATATATTGGATTGTCGACAATGTTGAGACGCTAGTGGCGGCGTCTCCAAGCTGCCTCGATGATAACTTAACAAAACATGCATTTTTGCGTGTATGAAGCTTAGCGGTAGCGTCTCAAGGCTACATAGATGTGCTGCCAAGAGAGGCGCTTGTACATGTGCGTCGTTGAGATGCCCATGGGCAGCGTCTCAACGCCGTTTGGTACTGTCAATGGTGGCGCGCCTGAGTGTGATAGATTTGGGCGTCTCAGTGCCCTAGCCCAACGTTGAGACGCCCAGTCTCAAGCCTTCACTTAATTTGGGCCCTGTTTCTTCGTTCCTTGGACGATTTTGCTCTTCTTGGGCTCGTTTTTCAACCCGAACTGCCCTAGATCCATATTTTTGCCTTCAAATACTTGGTTCCTACAAATTCAATAAATAAAGCATCAAAGTACACTTGAAAGCCTACAAACCTACTAGAATTTAGACATTAAAATAACACTGTTTGAGGGCTATTAATCCTCAAGGCCCTAAGCTCATATAAGAGTAAATACAACAAAAGGCCTACAAAAGAGAGAGAGTTGAATGTTTCCACAAAGAAAGTGAGAGATTTATTATTATTTATTCGACTAACCCTTTTTGTTTGTAGCAATGGAAGGAGAATGAAGCCAAATTAGTGAGAAGAGATAGAAAATCTCAAGTACAAACGTTTATACGATTCACACAAAACCTTGAGGGCATCCACGATCTAACCACAAGGCTCCAAAATCTTGAAGGATTAAGACCAAGAGAAGCTTAAGGAGACCACAAGTTTCCCAAGAGGAAGAAAGAGAATCTGAAGATGACTTTGAGGCATGGAATAATGATTTAGAATATGAACGACATGCTATCAATGTTCTTAATTATAATGTAGGATATCCTAGGAGAGGAAGAGGAGATCTTAGGCCCTCAGGCTGAGGAGGAAAGAGATAGGAATCCATGAGAAAGAAATCAAGATCAAAATTATCTAGGAATTATCAGACTTAAGATACCTACTTTTCATGGAAAATCAATCCTCGAAGAGTTAGAAGTTTAGGAAAAGAGATGGAATTGGTCTTTCCCCCACCACTATGAAGAAGACAAAAAGGTAACATGTTCCATTACTCACTTTAAAGATTATGCTATAACACGCTGGGACAAAATTATGTTTCAAAGGAGGAGACATAAACTAGGACCACTCACATCGTGGATTAGGCTAAAGAGCTCATTAGGAAGAGATTTGTGCCCCCTCACTTTCAATAGGAAAAGCCAAAAAAGGCTCAATAAGCTTGTAGAAGGAATAAGGAGCGTGGAAGATTATTATGTAGAGATGGATATGCACCAAAGATGAGGAGACTAACATGGCAAGATTCTTTGATGGACACAATCCCAACATAGTCGACAGGGTGGACATGCATCCTTACTATGACATGGAGGAGCTACTTCATCTAGCAATCAATGTTGAGGAATGCAAGCAAAGAAAGTCCAAAGTGTATGTACGCTTTAAAACTAAATTTAATTCTACTTTCAAACAAGTGGTCAAACTGTTTGTTCGTAAGTCTAAAGATAACATTGAAATAGAAAAGGCTAAGGAAAAAGTTGAGTCATCCACTAACCCAAAAACTATAACAAAGAGCAAACCCTTTAGAAATAGAGATATACAATGTTCAAAGTGTCAAGGTGTAGGTCTTGTTAGTTGAGAGTGTCCTAATCAAAGAGTCATGATCTTGAAAGAGAGAGAAATATTCAAAGACAATGAGAAAGAAAAAGAAGAGTCTAATGAGTCTAGTGAAAGCAATACTGAGTTGGAAGAAGAAACGTAAGAGGACCAAACGTCACTAGCTTTAGTAGTTGTCAAAAGGAACTTAAGCATCCAACCTAAAGAAGACCCCATAGAGGTCCAAAGAGAAAATTTGTTCTATACTAGGTGTTTAGTGCAATCAACCCCTTGTAGTATTGTTATTGATAATGGTAGCACCAATGTGGCTAGTATTAGTATTGTGGATAAATTGAGTCTTAAGACTACCCCACACCCTCGGCCCATTGAGTTGCAATGGTTGAATAATTGTGGAGAGGTCAAAGTTCAAAAGCAAGCTTTAATCTCTTTTACAATAGGGAGATACACTGATGAAGTAATTTGTGATGTAGCTCCTATGCAAGCCAGAGACATATTGCTTGGGAGACCTTGGCAATTTGACAAAAATATCACTTATGATGTTCACCTCAATCGTTATTCTTTCAAATATAATGGCACGAAAAACCACTTTGATACCACCTTCCGCAAAAGAGGTTTATAAATACCAACAAAAATTGGAAGAAAGATAGCAAGAGTACAAGAAGACTTGGACAAGGTAAAAGGTAAAGGTAAAGATTTTAAGTGTTTGGTCTTGATTAAATGCCTTTTCTTTTTGTTTAAAATTATGTCTATGATTGATCTTTTGGTTCCTATTATTTTGTCGAAAGAAAAAGGAAAAAGTCAAGAAGACGAAACAAGCACCCTCGGCTTAGGAGCTTTGAAAGATCTGAAAGAGCCTAACAGGACCATGCATATAATAGATATTGGCTCGACCAACAAAAATAGAGGAAGAAAGAGAGATTTGTCCATCACTTACCACTTGGAGGATTTAGGAGAAATTTTTATTTCAAATTTTTTTTTTCAAGAGAGTCTTAAAGTTAGTTTAACTGTTAAACATTTTAACTTAGTTTGCTTTTGTGTAGGTCACATTTTAGATACAAATCTTCTCAAAGAAGGATGAGCTGATGTGATCATAAGAAGCCTAAGAGTCTTTGACCCACAACAAGTCAAAAAAGCACAAATGAGAATGTTTGAAGGCATCTTAAGGGGAGGAAGAAGACGCCAAGTGTTGTGGAAACTTGAAAGAGCCAACCCAAGTCCCAGCGCCTTACGCCTAACACTCAACTGCACAACACATGGCATATGTCCATTGCTCGCAAGTGTGCACAATACTTCATGCATCTCTACACCCCATGCTCAATGCATGTGCCTCACTTGCTATTGCTGCCCATGCTCGCGCACTATTGCCATGCTGCTAACCTCACAATTTCCTACAACCATGCCCATTCTAACCTCAAAATTTCCTGCACTAGTGTCCACGCTAACCTCACAACGATCACCTGCGTTGCACCTATGCTGCTTTGGAATGCCCTACCTATAAGTGCCCAGTAGGAGGTTGCACGCCCCCATCAAAAGTTCCCCCTCTACTACCTGCGTGGCTTCTACGCTACACTTGAGGGCCCTATCCAAAGGCGCCCCTTGCTGCTCTCCGTGCGTGCCTATGCCAATGCCCTTGCGTCTAGCGCTTGCCTGCAGCCAGCACCAGCTGCCCATCCATGCATGCGCCCCTACCCCTCACGTGGCCCCATTCGTGCGTTAGAATACCTTCCAGCTGCCTGCTTTTGCACGCACCCCTCAACCATGTGACCTCCATGTTGGTCAATTCCATTTTATGAATATTTCTAGCAATCATTATTTTGAAAATATTCTAGAACTTAGATATTATTGCTAGAATTAATTTTATTTTATTTTTTGAATTTAGGAAAAGGTTAATTTTATCCCTCAATGTTGAGGAATTTTATTTGATCTTATTTTATTTTTGCAAGAAAATTAGGAATAGTTTCTTTATGTTATTTTTTTCAAAATTTCCAATACTTGGCTTTTATAAAATGCCACGCCACCTGGTAATTCAATAGTTTTTAGACATTGATGAAAGAAATTTGTTCTTTAGAATTTCCAAAAGAATTTTCAAGGCGCTCAAGCAATTGAACCCTCTAGCATCTTCTTTTGTGTGTTTCTTAGAGGTGTAGAGAAGCAATCAAGTCTGATTGATCATCAAACTTATGAAGTGTTTCTTCCTAGAAGTCGAGAGACTTGTTGAATAGTGCATGTGCATTGAAGTCCCTTCATTCCTTGTCTTGACTACTAAGGTAAACAAATTCTAACCTTGCCTTTGGGTTTGTTAAACTAACTCTGGATTTTAGTGCCTTTGTTGTCTAAGTATTCGAGTAACCAACGAGTTCCTAGCACCAAGTTACACTAAGGTTCTTGGGAAGTTTGTCCTAGGTTGAACTTTGGTACCTTTGGTCGTGGAGGCTTGCTTGGAAAACTGCTAGCAAGTATCTTTGCTCGCATCAACATATATCGTGCTCCCTATTTTCTACATTGGGACTAAAGTAGGCAAACTAACTTTTGCTAAAATTAGAATCACTTGAGAGATAAGTTTAGAATCATCATACTTTGAAGATTCTCTTTGATGCCTTGTTTCAATTTTTTTGGCAATGTACAATATCTCTTCCATACTAGTACATGTTTGAATATCTTCTCTTTTGGCAATTCCTTTGGAAATCTCTCCACTGAATCCTTTGTAGAACTGGTTCATGATGGTCTCCTCATATTCGTAAAGATCAAGCTTTTAAAGTAATGAACACATTTCATCGTAGTAGGTTGCAACACTCTTGCTTTCTTGTCTCAAATTTTCTAACTTGATGAAGGACTTAGGAACATAGTGCTTCCTCATTATGAACTTGAGTCCTCTCCATGAAGCTTTTGAATGATCTTGATTCCTTTCGCTATTCAAAACCAAAGAATCGAACCATGTTAGAGCATAATCCTTAAGACATTTTGTAAGGAATCTTTGTTGGGATTTTTGCCCTAAGCTTGTGACGTTATGTAAACTATAGTGATGTAAATAAGATAAACTTTAAGTATTATATTTGTGCATCTTATCAAATTTAAGGGCATTCAATTTTTAATCACTCCTACACCACTAGATGTGTTCTTAAACTTGATATGTATTGGACATATGGGCGATCAAGTGTAAGAGTAGTGGCCTAAATGATCTATAGTATGGGTAGAATTGGAGACCTTATTCTTGGACATTGTTGATACAATCCACTTTGTAAATTTTACAAATCGTCTTATACGGATTATTCATGTGGTGACATGTGAGTAGAGGTATTGTATGCAAAGGGATTACATAAGACTGGAGCATAATGTGTTCTGCACCTTTCTTGTTCGACCGTTATAGCAATGCAAACACATCAATAAGATGATCATAGACCATTTGATCTGAATCCTGAGGGTGTTATGAACTCCTGCCTATCTGAGTGTGTTCATTGAGCAGCGTGGTGAGAGTGACTTATATGTTTGCTCAATAAACCTAATGTCTTAGGAACGCGTTCAATTGGGGAGTGTTAACTCTTGAAATAAGAGTTAGTTTACTCTCAAATTGTGTGTGAAGGAAGTAAAAAAGTCCCTGAGTATGTGTGATTGAGCTGGAATATTTGTGCTTTCACTTAATTTGAATAATGAGATGAGTTTGTTGTTGAGTGTCCAAATTCTTCATTGGTTGTTGATTATTTTGTGCACATGCCCTACTTATTTTATCATAATCTACTAAAAAATGAAGAACATTGAGCTGGTAGCTCATTAATTAAGCAAGGAGAACTTCAATGAACAGCTGCCACGCGTTAGATAAAGCCATATCAACCCTTATTTTAGTGCCACATGGGAGAGAGGAACCTTTCCTACAAGAAATGAAAGGGGACTACATCCATATTTCATCCAAGAAATGAAAGGGGACTACATCCAATTTTTTCTTTGCAGAAAAGAGGAAAGGAGACAAGGAAGAAGAAAGGGTGTAGACCTCGAGAAGCCAATTCTGGAAAGAAGCACCTCCAAGATTTTCTCTCTTCTCCCCATCCACTCAGCTTTCCCTTTTTTTTTGTTATTTTTCTTCACTGCAATTGACTTTAAGTATTGTTTTAAGTGTGATTAAGTATTTTTCTTAACTTCTCACAAGAATGTTAGCATTTATTTTAGTTGTATTTTGTTTCTCCCCTTTAAGCATGAACTAATTAACTTAAGGTGAAGACTTGGGGAATGTGTTTTTGTATGCTTTAAGGACTTTACAACACCTTTAGTTGCTATTTAATAGTTGTTAATGATACTTATTTTTTCATCTTAGTATTCAGTTTAACCTTCTTTAAACTTTGCTTGCCAATATAGACTTGGGAAAGAAAATGCTAGTTAATCTCTTAACGACCATATTAGCATGATTAATTTGTCTAATCTATATAGGTTTTAAGAATAACCTCTTTCTAATGTACACAAGGAGCACTAATTAATGAAGTGACTAGATGGCAAAACCGAGCACAGCTCAACTAGTTAAAGGCATATCTCCTTAACTAAAAGGTCATGGGTTCAAATCCCCGACCCCCACATGTTGTTGAACTAAAAAAAAAAAAGAAGTGACTAGAGGAAATGAGAAGGGATCCTAGCTGTAGAACTTCAGAAGAAGTCTAAGAAATTATCGGTGTTATTCTTGCAACAAAAGAAATATTGTAGCATTCTTGTAGCCTTCAGTGCACAATTACCCCTAATTTGAACCTGTTTAGTCCTCTTAAGAATTTCAACTTGTATTTCCAGCATATTTGCACTTGCACTTGGCCTACTATTCCTTGGGCTTTTAAACAATATATTTTGTTTGGTTAATTATTTCCCCTAATTGATAACTTATTAACTAAAATTGTTCACTTATCTCTGTGGGATCGACCTCGTTATGCTACAACTTTCAAGTGTATGCTTGCATTTCATGGTGTAAACATATGCCAGATAAGATTGCATTGCACCAACTAACAAGTTTTTGGCACCGTTGCTGGGAATTAGTGCAATAGAATAGTTTTTGAGGTACTTTTCAGTGATTTTTGAGTTTCAAGTCATTGAATTGGTTGTTTTGTTTTTAGGTATTGTAAATGAAGGGATTGAATCCCCAGCGGAAGCGATTGAACGCTAATGCATTCAAGTTTAGACTTGGGAAGGTCATGCATAAAAGCCAAAAATTACAGAGAAGGAAGAAGCAGAAATTTTACTTTTGAAGAACTTTTTCTTCAATCACGATCAATTTCTCAATGCGTTGTTCAATCGCAAGATACAAACACGAACACTACCACTCAAACCATTTACTACGATCAAGGATAAAAAAGATAGATGATGGGATCTCTCTATTTTGGTGAGGGACCAAGAGCAGTGTAAATGAAAAAAAATTATGAGAATGAAAAACTTATGTTCTGTGTTCTCAACACAAAATTTATAAAAGAAAGAAGGGAGAAAGAGTGGGAGGGGAGTTACGTTAACTCCCCACCCACGTAATTTTTTTTTTCATAATAAAATAAAATAATTAATATAATTAATTAATTATCTCATAATTAATTAACTATATAATATGCACATAAATCACA
>JAOANK020021566.1:0-21287 GCA_026257165.2 Telfairia occidentalis | reverse complement strand
CATGCTTCCTACCCAAATTCATTCTTGAATGCATTAAGCGTTCAACCGCTTCCGCTGGGAATTCGATTCCTTCAATTAAGACACCCAAAACTTGAAGAAGCGTGCAGTCAAAGAGAAGGGAAGACCAACGTGAAGATGCAGAACTAAGGCGTTTCAACACCATTTGTGATGCCGCATGCGCCCCTCCCTTTCGAAGTAATGTCGAGATGCTACATCCAAGCCTCTCGACACTATGATGTTGAACAATGGCAATTCACTTTGTCATCTGCACACGTTGGTGTCGTTTAAGGGCAGCATCGAGATGCTACCTCTAGCGTCTCGACGCTACCGATAAGCCGGATAGAAATTAAGTATTGTCGGTGGCACATGACTCTTGGTGCTCAGTAGAGTCGAAAACCAAGATGCGTGACTCAAACTGTGGCAGTGGCGCTTGCGAGAGCACATGAAGGCAGTGCGTTCTAGTAAGCTTTCGGTAGTGTCTTCTCCTTAGATCCAACCCCAAAAGCTCTTTAAACCTAGTTATATGATAGTTTGCTAAATTAAATTGTATGTTTGACTTTAGGTTGACCAAGCTCCCTTAGATCGGATCGTTAAGAGATCATAGGACTCAAGGTAAGAGACAAAAGCTTACGGATCCACTTTAGGGCTTAGGTCAGATTGGTTGATGCATGTATGTTGTGATCTATGTATGTGTAGAATATCATGTTGGGGTTTATGTTATATCTTATGTGTTTATTTTTCCATGAGTTGTATTATGGCATGTATACTTGAACATGATGAGTTATGGAGTTATTATATTTATTATGTTACGAATTGGCATGCTTGAGTTTGATTTGCTGAGATGTGATGCTAGATGATGTGGTATGTCATGCATGAATTATAATGTCAAATGTACATGTCATATGTACGTGAGACCTTGCATGAACCATAGTACATGATTTCATGATTTATTAAAGGGTGACAACTTCCTCCCAACCATTGAGTTAGTGTTGGGCGGATTCTAGTTGCGCTAAATGGTTACCATCTACCATCGGATGTAGTAGGACACCCCAAAAAGTTGAGGGCCACACTTGTACCTAAAGTTAAGGTGGCTTCATTACAAGATAAAGGTTGTTGTTCACCTAGTAAGAAAAGAAAAGAATGTTTTGACTGATCAAGTATGGGTCTCGAATGTTCATATCATGTGGTTTGCTTGATTGTGTGTGTTTACATGTCTTACCTCATAAGCTGGGTCACTTACTAGGTATTTGTTTAAAATACTCAACCTCTTCCATTAACGTTTTTTCAGGTAACGATAACAGACGTGGTGGTTGACGAGTCGAAGTTACTAAGGTTGTGGTTACGTTGTTCAGTTATGCATTAGGTCTAGGACCACGTTTAGCTTGTTATTTTAAACCTCTATTGATTATGAGTTAAACGTTTTGCATCCATGTTTTTACTAAGATTTTTCTAGGATCCCCATTTTAAGTTTGAAAACTTTATGCCATTAGGTATTTCTAATTGAGGTTTGATCTCTTTTTATATATAATGATCTTTTAATGTTCTAAGCATGCATGTGGTAATAGTCTTAAGGTAGTTTAAGTTGGGTCGTTACAAAAGATGTTGTAGAAAATTAGTGGAAAAGAAGCATTTTAAGTTGTAGGAAATGCAAGGGAGTTGCAAAACTTTTTAGATTCCTAAACCTTTGAGATTCTAAAATAAAATATGATTAAAGATGATAAATATTGATATAATTTATAAAAGTTGAGAGAACTTTCATATTCTAGAATTTTAAATTACATTTTATGATTTAAATTAAATATAAATAATTAAATAGTTAATGGTAATTAATTATGAGTGACATACTTTGTAAATTTAACATTTGATGGAAGGACAAAATAATCCAAAAATATTTTTCTAAGATCGCCACTTTTTAATACACTAGTCTATTACCACGTGCATTGCACATAATTAAATTTTATATTTAATTTTTTGCTAACATTGACAAAATATTTTAAAAAAAACTACTTTATATTTAAAAAATCTATAAAAAGAAAATATCTATAAATTGCTAGATAATGCATATAACTAAAGTTTATTGGTGAAATAATGGTAAAAGAAAGTTTATTAATTAAAGCTACTAAAAATTCAAAATGACATGTTTAGTAAATTTAAAATTGATAAAGGGATATAATAATTCAAAAATATATTTTTTTTTAAATTATAGCTTTTTAATATATATTATAGATTATAGATGATAGATTCATATTATTATATATATCATAGATTATAGATTATATACAAATTAGAACTCAAAAAAAAAAAAGGTTATACACAAATTATAATTTATGTGATGTAAATACCGGGAAAAAAAGGGTAACTACATGGAAGACCTAACTTAAGTATACCCATTTCACAAAAGTTCAGATTCAACAATAATTTCAAAGATGTCTATTGGACTATTTTTATTATTATAAAAAAAGAGCAAAAATATCATTTTGCCCAAATCTTTATATTTGGAAAAAAATAAAACAGAATAAAATAACAACTACGCAAGATTTACTTCACCATTTATTGAATCTCCCCAAATTTGTTGTAAAAAATCTTCCACGTTTGAAATCCAAAACCCAAAAAATCATCCTTTCACAATTTTGTTGCAAAAAATTCTCCACTTTTGAAACTCAAAACCCAAAAAATCCTCTTTCACGTTTTCAATCACACTCATCCCTCATTTATCGTGCAACAAGTTTTCTAATTTCCACCGACGCGTAGCAAAAAATCATCTAGCTCGATTCCTTCTAAATACGAGGTATGTTTCATTGTTGCCCAACGATTTAGAGGTTTTTTTTCACAGCAAAACTCAAATGAAACCCTAAATTGAAGCTCAATTTTTTTTAGAATACTAGTTTCATTGTTGCTTTTTAGAAAAATGTTTATCATTTTCTAAATTTATTGCTTTTTATGCCCCGTTCATATAACGTTCTCCTATTCTATGATTTTCAACTTTAATAGACAATGGAGAATGCTCCAACGATTTGATTTTTTTTTTTTTTTGGTTTTTTAGTTTTTGGTTTGGAAACATTGATTCTGTTTTTATTAAAAAAAAAAAAAAAGATTCAAGCTACACAGTTTGAACCTCTGTAGTAACTGCGATGGTTAGTGCATGATAGTAATGCCGAATGCAAACCTCTGTAATAGCTATAAAATGTAAACCATAAATACACAATAGTAATGGTGAATGCGAATGCATTGTGTGAATTTTGTTTACAATGATTTTGTTATTAGTTATGAAAAATTCATATAGAGTTTGAATGTTTGAAGATGTACATTAGAACGATTTGTTTGTCTGTATGAGTATGAACTAATCAAATAATGTTTGAACGTTACATGTATGTTGGATTGAATTTTCATGTATGATTGGTTCTAACGGAAATTGATAGATGTGAAAAAATCATATAGCGTATGAATGTTTCATGTATGCTGCAATTAATGCTCCACGTATACTGGGTCTAGCTTAAATTCATAGGTGTGAACAAGTCATACATCAACCAAATATTTTGCTGATAGGTATGAAAATACTATGTAGTTCGTTTGAATTCATTTGTATGCTGGGGTAATTGTTTTAAATCATATTAATTTTACATTCTATAGTTGTGTGTCAGTATGGTATGAAAAAGTCATGTGTAGTCTAAATGTTTGAACTAATGTTAAATATTTGTTATTATTCAAATGTTTTATAGATGGTGAAGAAAAAGGCTGAAAGCCAAAATAAAGAAAGAAGAAGAAGTGGACAAATACAAAATAATTCAAAACAGACATAAGGATGGAAGAAGAAGAAACCAGAAGTAGTAAATGTCAAATAAGTCCACCGAGTGTGTGAAGGAGCGAACGTAGGGTTGTAATGCCGCCAATAATTATGAGATCACTTTTCACATCAAAGTTTGGTTCAGTAGAAGAAAATAATATGGAAAATTAGACGACTTCTAGAGTTTTCAATGCTTATTCGTTCAACGTAATGTCACAGCTTTAATGAGTATTATCAATTAATGATTACATTAATTAAAAAACATAATATGAAGATAAAAAAGGTATATAAAATATTTTATTGAGTAAATGAGTATTATCACATAAGTAATGAATAACTTCTTGGTAATGCATGATAGGTTTTGCTATTAGTTAGAAAATAATTATTAGTAATTAATTAAAAAAATAACAAATTTGAAATATAATAAATTAATGATTACATTAATTGCTTACACGATTTTAGATGTAGTTAACAAAATTATTATTAGAAATTAATTTAAAAAAACACCAAATTTGAAAATACAATCAATTAATGCAATCATGAATTAAAAATTATAATCTAAAAATATAAAAAGCATATGAAATATTTTATTGAAATAAATGAGTATTCATATATAAGAGTATTTTAGTAAAAGTAAAACAATACAAAAATTTATTAAATTTAAAAGTGTAATTATTTATAATAATAGACTTTTTTTTAAAGGCAGTTCTAAAATTAGTCTTTCATCACAATTTCTCAAAAAGAATAAAAAAATAACAAATAGAGAGCGCATTAATTTGGGCCGGTTCCCGATCAACCCGGCGGCCCTCGAGTGTTTTATAAAATTAAAGCCATCATCTTGGACGACTGGACGCAGCATTTTCGATTGTCTGAATAAGCTTAGACGCGCAGCAAATTAGGGTTTCGTTTTGTGAAGGATCAATATTCATTATCCATAATGATTTATGACGTTAACTCACCTCTCTTCCGCTCCTTCCTCAGCCAGAAAGGAGGCCCTTCAGACAAGAGGTATTCTCTATTTAACACTCTTTTGTTGTCTTGTTGTTGAGTCCGACAAGTGGCCGAGTTATGCATATTTCTTTAATTTTAGTTCGCCTGTGTTGTGTGTTGTGTGTGTGTGTTTTTTCCTTCCTTCTTTGGGTGTGGGGTGGGGTTTATTATGTGTTGGAGACATTTGAAGATAGTAGATAGGATCTTAGAATGAAGAGAAAAACTCATTTTCTCCTTTTGAGTGCAATTGTTGAAGAACGGGTGTCCCTCTTCTCTTCTTCTCTTTTGCTTTAGAATTCACACCTACGGCAAGAGTGGGCCAAACAAGGGATGGAATGAGCGCCTACACTACTCCAAACTTACTTATTTAAAGAAAATTGATCCTAAAGAAATGCATAATGCGCATATGGAAGATCCTTTCGGAGAGTTTGATAGAGATTCAACGAGATTTCTGTAAGAATACTAGAAATTATCCGTTTGGAAATTTATCTTTGATTTTTAAAATATTCAAACTATGTTAACACTCCCTCTTAATTTGTACCCAAAAGTTTCCAGACTTCATTAATGTAATGGCCTTAGTGAAGTGAACACGGTTGATCATTTGTGTCGTTAAACTTCTCACCAAATCTCTAATAAAGACACCATTTGTGTCTTTGATGGAGTGTGAATGATGGAATTCTTGGTCATTGCTGATTCAGACATATTGTCCCAAAAGATCTGTTTTGGTCTTTAGTTACTCCATTTAAAGATTTTTATGAATCCTCCTTAGTCAAACAACTTCACAATCAACTTTACTTGTGGCTGTAAATTCTATCAAGGGTAAAGAAAGTGCTTTTCCCTTTTGTTTTCTTGAGCTCTTACGATTTTATGTCTGATTCTAAGCACAACATGCAGCTTGAAGTGCTTCTGTGATCATCAAGAGTACTTGTCCAATCATTGTTTGCACAGCCAACCCACGTATTATCGCTCTGTTGCATTCTTGAGCCTGAAACCTCTAATCTTTTCAGAAGGATTAGGGATCTGAAAATGCATCAAAATTTGAAGTAACAATCTTTAGAAGGATGGTTTTACTTTTTTGCAAATAATGCAAGAAGAGTCAAAACTATCAAACTTAGGATTTGATCTTTTCTCATGACATTTTTCCTCGTCTTGTTGATCTTGATGCTACATCTCTTTTCTTACTTTTGCAATGAATTCCACCATTTTCTAGTTCAGGCTTTTAGTACTAGACGTGTTAGACTTCTTTTTCTATAATATTTGCTTGGAATGGTAGACTTGCTTCATAGGTTCACTTGGAAACCTATTCTTTTATTTTTTTTCATGCGAACACATATTTATCTTTGCGCTCTTCTATGGTTGCAATGCAACCATGTAATTAAATTTTGAATATGAAGCGACACTTCCAACACCTATTGGATAGTGTCAGATACTTGTGGTAGATATGCCAAACTCAAAAATTTGTTGAACATAATAGACATGATATATTATAATAAATGTGACATTGTCATGTCTATGCCCTAAATTGTTAGAAAATGACGTGTCATTGTGTCCATGCTTTTTTGAATTTTGGAGGAAGATTGTGAAAAACTTTTTTTTCTGGGTGGTAAGAAACAATTGTATTAATGTATAAAATTTCAAAAGAGGGTCTGAGATCCAAGTTAATAGAGATACAAAAGACTTTCTTCAGTTGGACGAAAGAGAAGCAAAATTATAGCAGTTGGACGAAAGAGAAGCAAAATTATAGAAATGAAAAAGAGGAGATAATTTGCACCAAGGGATAGCAAAAAAATAAATCATATTATACAAAAAAGAAGATTCAAAGGATTGATCCCTTTCATTAAATAGTCGACAATTCCTTTCAATCCTCGTTGACCACAAGAAAGCTTGGTTGATATGCATCCAAGGGACCTTTTTTACCTTTTGGAAAGGGTGACTTGCTAGAATAAGAAATAATAAGCAATGGGGATCCTTGGTAGAACTACATTCCAGTTAAAAGATGCAAAGATAATGCACCAATAGAGTAGGCTAAAGGACAAGAGATGAAAAGGTGGCCTTGTGATTCCTCCTCTTTTTTGCATAGGATGCAACGATTCCTACGCGGCCCCGGGGGGGGGGGGGTGGGGTTCATGGTAGGCATCCAATTTTGCCAAATGTCCTGAGTGTTTATAGCTTGGCGAGATAAGAAAATTTATATTTATTGGGTACAATGTTTTGAAGGCGAGTCTAGGTGTGCTCCTATGGCGAGAGGCGATGCGACCTGGGCCTCCAGCGCCATGAACAAGCACCAGGAGCTCACCATGGTGTGCCTTGGCGTCGCCATCACATGACACAAGGCGAGCGCCTTGTTGAAGTGTGGTTTTTTTTTTTTTTTTAATTTTTAAATCTCAGAAAAAAGAAGAAGAAGAAGAAGAAGAAACTGAAGAAGAAGTAGATGAAGAAGAAGGAAAACTTGAGAAGAAAACCTCGTGGTAGCTCCTCCTCCTCCTGCGTTGTCTTCTTCTTCTTCTTCTTCTCGATTCTTCTTCTTCTTCTTCTTCTTTTATATTTATTTCTTTTCATTTTTTAATTCTATTTCTTTATTTTTTAACTTTCAAAAAAATCTATTTTATATTTATTTGTTTCCATTTTTTTATTCTATTATTTTAATTATGTTTTCAACCCTAAACCCTAATCACCATTTTTTAAAAATTCTGATTTATTTATTTGTTTATTTATGTTTTGATATTTTTAATTTTGTTTTCATTTTTTTATTTCATTTTCATTTCTTTTTTATTTTAAATTTGGTTTTCATTTTTATGAATTCTATTTTAATATATCTTTTTATAATTTTGTTTTTCATTTTTTTTTTTTTTAAAAATATATATATATATATATATTTTGCGCCTTGCTTCACTGAGGCCTTGCTTTTTTATCGACTCTCGCCTTAAAGCGATCAAAGAGCTTGTTGCCTTGAGATGTGCCTTGGGCTTTGAAAACACTGATTGAGTGATGATCAACCCAAATAGATTTGGAAAGGAGGGATTGATCTTCCCTTCCTAAGGTTGTGCCTCAATTGGAAATCCCTAATGCCTATATTTTCATTTCGTATGTTCTTTACTGTGGTTGTTTTGGCGTTGAAGATATGGAATAATTGGGAGAACCATGAGGTGAGAATGGATTGAGTTAACTATTTGTACTTCCAAAAGAGGGTAGATTTACCCTTGCCAATTTTGCACATAAGATGATCATGAATCAAGTTTTGAAGGTTTGATATAGATTTTCAAGGTCCCCTCAATGTAGATATGGAAAAATCCCCTGCGGTGGTGTTATGAGTGGAGGAGCCATACTTTGCATCAATGACTTTCCTCCTATGAAGCACGGACACTCCAAAATGGAGGGAGTGTCCGTGTCGGACACAGAAATGTCTAGACACATGTCGGATATGTGTCCGACGTGCAAAAAAACGTGACTTTTTTTTTTTTTAGATTTTTGGACACACACGAGACATGCTTTGGATACATTTTTTTGACTTTTTTTAATTAAAGAAGAAAAAAATTTTCCCCTTCATTTGGTTTAAGCCCACAATTAGTTTTTTAAGTAATAAAAAACCAAATAAAAGTCCAGCCCACCCACAAAATTCCTTTTAATTTTAAGAAATTAAAAAATTAAAAGAAAGGAAATTCCTTTCCCCTCATCTCGAAAAATCTGCAAAAGAAAATAGGGTAGAGTTTGTTTTTAAAAAAGTTCTTCTTCCCCTTTTGCTGCCAGCTCACTGGTTTCTTATTTGACATTTGGTGGATAATATAATTTTACATATTTTATCCATTATGAAGTAATAAAAAGATGCATAAGAACATATATATCTAAAAATAAGAAATAAAAAAATAACGTATCGCTAATGTGTCCGTATCCTACTGTTTTAGCAATTGGCGTATCGCCGTGTCAAGATATCTTGTTTGTGTCCGTGCTTCTTAGCTTTCTTCCATAACGTTGTTTTTTTCTATTTGATATCTCCATATCCATTTAGCAAGAAGAGCTCGGTCTCTATCAAGCATATTTTGGAGTCCAAGACAGGGATAAAGGACTTTCTCTCAACGACAAGATGAAGACTCATCTTGTCCATATTACCTTTCCGAAGATTTAGCAATCTTACTAGGCATTCTGAAAAGAGACATAATACGTTGAAAGTTTGTTGAGAACTTAGGAGTTACCTGAAGTATGAAGCTTTCTTTCCACCTTTTCAAGAATATGTGCCCAAAAAGAGGTGGATCGTACCTTACCGTTTAGTGGGAGACCAAGGTTGGAGGTGGACTATTTTCTAACTTTGTACCCGTCGCCATGAGCAATGGATTCCATCGCAATATTGATGCCTAAAAGCTTAGATTTATAGTGGTTTGTGGTTTATGGTGAGACTCAATGCTACTTCAAAAGATTAGATAACATTGGAGAAATTTTTTAGGGATTCATGATCATAGATGGAGAAAAGGATGGTTTCATCTACTAATTGAAGGTGGGTGATACTAATGGTGGTTCTTCCTACACAAAGCCATTTATCAAACCATTTCCTTATGCTGAAGACAAAAGTCTATTATGACAATCAACAACAATGTTAAAAAGGAAGGATGAGAGAGAGTCACCTTGCCTTAGACCTTTAGTAGCCAAAATTTTCTCTCTTGGGCGCCCATGATGATGGCAAAGAAATTTGCAGGGGATAAACAACCATGAATCCATTTGTGCCACTTTTCCCTATAGTCTTTAGTCGTAACGATCTTATTTAGGATAGGCCAATCAACTTTGTTGAAAGCCTTCTCAATGTCGAGTTTAACAACTACCCCCTTTTTTTCCTTTTATTCCATACATTGGTGAGTTCATTGGCACATCAAGAATTTGCCTTCCTTCAACGATTGTCGATTGATAATCGGTAATGGTGAATGGAAGGACTTTCTTTCATCTTTCGGTGAGAACCCTTGCAATGATCTTATATATTCTAGTGATGAGGCCTATAGTCATCTACCATTCGAGCGTCCACTCTGATAGGCCTAAGCCTCAATTTTATTTATCAACAGCAAAGAGAAGAATTCAATAGCTTCCCTACCTCTCCCAATTCTCCTTAGAGACCCAAAACAAGGCAATTGCGCAAAGACCCCCCTCCCCCCAAAACAATATTTATACTAATATTTTTAACAATATTCCTGGGGCCCACATTTACTACTTCCTCTCCTCTTTTTTTATGCCTACGTGTATACACCTTCACTACTGGGGGCCTATCATTACTTGCCCTCAAAGAGCCACCTTGTCTTCAAGGTGGAAATCAGGGAACTGTGAATGAATAAGGTCAGTTGGCTCTCATGTGGCGTTCTCGGGTAGGCTGTTCTCCCACACAATTAAGACTTCAAAGGTGCTTGCATCAGTAGGTGCCCTTCTCAACCCCACCGAAGCAAGAGGCTTAATTTTGACAGAAAGATCAGCAACCAAAGCCGATGGAACCGGAAACATTGGAAGGCTATAACCCACTGCCTTGCGTAAAACAGAGACATGAAAGATCAGACGAATGCCTGATTCCGGTGGTAAGGCCACACGATAGACTACTGGACCCACTCGAGCCACAATTTGAAAGGGACCAATGATTTGTGGGGCTAGCTTGGGGTGAGTGTGCTTGCCCAACGTCGACTGACGATAAGGTCGCAACTTTAAATATACCCAATCATTGACCGCATTCTGAACTCCCTGCGCTTAGTGGTGGCATATTTTGTCATGCGCTGCTGGGCTTTGAGCAAATTCGCCTTTAAGGATTGAAGCATCATATCTCGGTCCCGTAACAGCCCATCGATCTCATGAACCACACTTGTTCCTTTCTCATAACACAACAAAAGGGGAGGCAGGCGCCCATAAACAATCTCAAAAGGTGTTGTATGTGTGGATGTATGGAAGGCGATGTTGTAGCTAAATTTCGCCCATGGTAACCATTTGAACCATTGTTTCGTGGTACCCATAGCGAAACAACGTAGATATGTCTCTACACTCCGATTCACCACTTCCGTTTGGCCATCAGTTTGAGAATAATAGGTAGTACTGCGGTGCAATTGAGTACCCAATAACTTCATTAATTCCTCCCAGAATAAGCTAGTAAGGATTCGATCGCGATCAGACACAATACTGCGCGGACATCCGTTCAAGCGCACAATTTCATGAACAAACACAATAGCCACAGATAAAGCAGTAAATGGAGGTTTAAGGGGGATGAAGTGGGCATACTTGGAAAGTCGATTGACAACCACCAGAATTGTGTCATAAGTTTCAGGTATCCCTTTAATAAAATCCATATTAATATCCTCCCAAATTTGATTAGGGATGGGAAGCGCCTGAAGAAGACCTGCAGGAGCTAAGGTCAAATACTTCACCTGTTGGCACACATAACACTCGGCCACAAACAACCGGACACGTGCCTTCATCCCTTGCCAATATACCTCTTGAGAGACAGACATTGGTAGGTTTTGAAAGCCCCTTGATTACCACCCACAGGATTGTTATGGAACTCGACCAATAATAAGGGAATAATGGGGGAGTCGGAACTACAAGTCTGCCCGATAGTAAAGTAACTCACCACGTAAAGAATAGCCCGCCGGTGCAGCCTGGTCATCCTTCAGAGCCTGGAGAATGGTATTCAAAGCAACATTACTCCAATCCAGACCTGATCCACAAATATCGCAGTATTAAGGCCCCCAACCACGCTCAAGAGTCCCAGTTCATAAGCTAGTAGCCTCGAGAAGGCATCGGTTGCGAAGTTTTCCAATCCTTTTTTATACTCAATGGAGAAATCATACCCTAACAATTTGGTAATCCAACTCTGATATTCCTCGGCTATGACGCGTTGCTCAAGCAGGAATTTCAAGCTACGTTGATCCGTGTGGACGATGAAGTGCCGACCTAATAAATAGGGGCACCACTTTTGGATGGCAAAAACAATAGCCATTAACTCTCGCTCATAAACGGCTTTAAAGCGATGTGATGGTGGTAACGCTTGACTGGAATACGAGGGGTTGCTGGTTCTGCATCAATACTGTGCCCACCCCTACCATTGAGGCATCCGTCTCTACAACAAAGGGCTGCGAAAAATTTGGAATACCAAGTACGAGAATAGATAACATAGCTGATTTAAGGCGTTGAAAGGCCTCCTCAGCTTTAGGAGTCTACAGAAAATTCCCTTTCTTAAGCAACTGTGTTAATGGTAGGGCAATGGACCCATAGTTTGCCACAAATTTTTGGTATTACCCAGTGAGGCCCAAGAAACATCGAAGCCTCTTAATGTTCCTTGGTACTGGCCATTTAGCCATTGCCTCCAATTTAACTGGATCAGTTACCACTCCATTGGTCGAAATAATATGGCCAAGGTACTCAATTCTGGTTACAGCAAACTGACATTTCTTGAAATTTGCTACCAACTGATTGGAAATCAAGTTTTCCAAGACCGGCTGACAAGTGAACAATGTGGTCCTGCATGGATCGGCTATATACCAAGATGTCATCAAAGAAAACCAACACAATCTTACGTAAATGAGGCAGTAGAATATCATTCATTATGGATTGAAACATCGAAGGGCCGTTCTTTAACCCAAATGGCATAACTAGAAATTCGTAGTGACCTTCATGAGTACGAAAGGCCGTCTTGTGAACATTTGTAGGTCGCACCCTGATGTGTTGATATCCTAATTTAAGATCAATTTTTCAGGGCCCAAAACTCTTTTTACTAAATTTTCTAATCATCTTTAGCCTTTCTAATATTGGAAAATTGACAAAAAAAAAAAAGAGAGGACATGTTGGCTTTTTGCTGAATGATATGAAGAGTTGAAACATTGTTCTTCCAATTCTGCATGAAATGCATCTATTGATTCTTTTGATTGAACTAACTTTATTTGTGCAAGGCTTAGGGTAATCTTCTCCATTAATTTCTCAAAGATCTTAAGAAATGAAAATGGCCTCCAATTGACTATGCCAATATTCATTATTCTCTCCTTCGAAAATTGGTATTTGATTTGGTGGACGGGAAAGTAAATGTTTAGGCAATTGGGCGTCGTTTTTTGTTATATGGCTAGTTGGAATAATTTGGTCGAAGGTTGAAAGAACGGATGTCTTGGATACCAAAGTTTGTTGGTGGTAATGGAAGGCAGAATAAAGAACTGGGAGAGAGGTTAGATTGGAGGCCCTTTTCTTTTTGTATGCTTCTTGTTTATTCTGTCATCTGTTTTTCATTAAAAAGAAGCTTGGAGAGGTATTTTGTACTGAATTCAATTACACTTGTTCAATTTGTTGCCCGGATTACCAGATTGAGATGATCACCCCTAGTTTAGAATTCAGAAGTGATTTTTGCCGGAAAATCAGAAATTCTCTCTTTGGAAATATATATTTTATCTTTGAAAATTGAAAATTGCATTAACTTTATGTTGCTTGATTGTTCGACTGTTGATAGTTTATATTCCTGTGCAAAGATTTGGCGTTGTCAATTTTTCTTTGTTTCCCTTTCTTTTTAACCATTCCATTGGATGTGGGAATTGCATTTCTGAAACAGCATCGCCGCGAAAATTTTAGTTTAGGAAGATAAATTGAATAGTGTTCGTTGTTTACCCCATCTGATTTGTTTGGCCTCGTTTTAATTAATCATTAAATTCTGTGGCAACAAAGAAAACTTCTTTTGTACGTGGAATAGAATATGATTAGTTGAAAAATATGCTGGGCTGTCCTGAGCTATTATTATTAAAACGATATAGCATAACTAGCTTACTTGGGTACATTTTCTATCTTGTGTTTCTTAAGCGATGGTCATATTGAGTGAAATTAGAAAATGAGACTCATTTAATTTGGATTAAAATAATAAAACGATTATCTTATTTCAGCTTTGTTTGTAGCAGTTTCTGTTAACAAACCACATGCCTTAAATTTGACCCGAGTACTTCTTCTTATGGGCTGTTTGGTTAATAGGCTTACCTGTAATGGGATGATTGGGTATTGAGTGTCTGGAAATAAATTATGTTTGATTGCAGGAGAATATTAGGAAAAGTTTAAGAATAAAAGAATATACAGTTATTTGTATTGACAACCAAGACTTCTTATAACCAGGTTTATTAATCAATTTTAATTATTTGAAACTTACTGATTATATCATATCATAATATATTTTTTTTAGCACAACATTTGGTGGTAGAGATTTTGAACTTCATTTAACACTTTAAAATATATGACTAATTGCATTAATTTTAATATACTTTTATTATTTAAAAATAAATATTAATCATTATATTTTTTTAAGATTTAATTATACAAAATACTTCTGTCAAATCGCGCATAGCTCAATTGGTTAAGACATCTCTCCGACCATATCTCCACTCCTGCATGTTGAACACAAAATTATACAAAATATTTTTATACTTTGAACTTTGTTTAAAAAAGACTATTATTCTTTTAAAAGTTGCAATAATACCCTCTTTTCTTTCTAAACATTTCAAAATATGTCATTTAACAAAAATGGTTAGATGTTAAAGTTGATTGGGCTGCTAACCTATGGATCACGTGGATACAAAACAGTCTAAATGACAACTTAAGTAAAAAAGCACGACATTTTGTTTATTTTTGCCTGTTTTTTTAAATGTTCACTTTGATTTTTTAAATTTGCTTATTTTATTTTAAAGCTTCCATTTATACTTAAGCTGTCCCGTAGACTATTTTGTATCCATTTAATTCATATATTAGTAGGTACGTCAACCTTTTGTCAAATATCTAACATAATTTTTCTTGAAGGATATTTTTTTAATGCTTTAGGTAAGGTGAAGGGTGTTATTGCAACTTTTGAAAAAATAAATGTATTTTTGAAATAAAGTACGAAGTAGAGAGGTTATTTGTATAATAGCTTTTTTTTTTAATATACTTGTCAATTAAAGTTAGTTATGCAAATAATTCCAATTGGTTAACTGTTTAGAATTATAGATTATTCCTTGTTTGAATTAATTAATTTGAGTAAAGAAAGCAATTTTAATAATTACTATTAACCTTTACATACCTTTTAAGGTAAAATTGCTCAGTTATTGACTTCATTAATTTTCATGTACTTGTATTAAAGAAAGTGAAATAAATATAAAGTATTTAATTTGCAGTCTAGTTTATTAATTAACGTGTTTAGTTTAAATTTCAATTTAATTAAATAAATTATAGCTTATAATTATGAAATTATAACTTGAGTTAACTAATTGAAGATTTTATTTATTTGATTAGCTGTGAAAATAAAGATGAAAAAGCAATCGGTAATGTATGAGTTTAGCAAGCCTTCAGCCATGCTATTTCCTTATTTTCCATATTGTGCTGTAATTTGTTGATTTACCAAACACAGGAAGTGGGAGTTTTTCTCCGCTTTTTATTATTATTATTATGATGATTTTTCATGCTGCTTGTGCCACGTAAGCTTCTCTTGCTTTTCACCTGATGAGGGCGGGGGTAAGGGTTGGTAATATCATTCATTGATTAATGTTTGAATGGATGTTTTTATAGGAAAACGGAGGATCCGAAGCCAAAAGAACTGAGACCAAAATCCAATGAGAATAAACCCGTTATGACAGAATGAGTTGGAGTGAGATTTCTTTGTCTTTGAATTGTTGAATATTGTGTAGACAAGCTTTGAATTGCATTTAAAAGTAAAACATCCAATGAAGGTCAGGTTGAGTGTGATGGGGTAAAGTCTATCCTCTAATTTACGTCTCAAAAATTGGACAAAGAAAAATGAAAAATTTCTGACGTTTGCCAACGTTATCCTGTTCGTTTGGCACTTGTGTGGTTGACTATGATTTGAAGTTCAAATTGTCATGTTCATATCTTTGTCGGTTTTAAGAGGTTATAATTTCCTTATGTTCTAGAGACCTTTCAGTACATATTCCCATTACTAATATTTACTCGCGTTATAAGCAAGTATATTGTTTTACCACGTGAGTTCTATAAATAATTTCTTTTTGTTGGGAGCATATATATAGTAGTACTGCAATTATTTATTAACTTTGGGATTTTTTACGACATCAATTTTGGGTTCTTAGAAGGGTATATTGTTCCAACTCTTACAAGTTGTAGAATCAAACTCCATCATTGTTATTTGAGTAATTGTAATTGGTAGCAAAATAATGTAGTATATTTGCAAATATAGCAGTAACTTTTAAGTTTTGCAAATCTGGAAAATTTTTAAAATTTTTAATATTCCAATTTTATCTTTCTTTTAAGTATATCATTGATATACATAATATCAGGTAAATCGTTGATATACCTAATTCAGAGTATATCATTGAATGCTACCTATAAATATACCAATGATCTACTTTGTCATATTAGGTATATACCAATGATCTACTTTGAATGCTACATATTAGGTATGTTACTGATAATGGTTGTATCAAATGGACACAATATATCTATAGTGAGGAGAGTGCAGCTACGAGTTTTAGTGGAGTGATTCGTTAGTTAATGAATGTTGATTAACTAGGTCAAAGAGTTTGGCCGGTTAATCATGTATCGTTGGAGCTCATGATCTATAGGTTCATTAGGTCCCTCAGTTAGCTCACATTGGATAACATTTTAGAACAGTGTGGTGAATGAGTTCGAAGCGTTCGAATTCGGGTTTGGAAGAGAATTAGATATATGAGATATATTTAATAGATTGACGTTTGATTGTAAATCAAACGATCGAAGGAAGCCCGAAATAACATTTAAATGAGATTTGAATGTTACACAAGAGTTTTTTTAAAATTGGGCTCAGTGGCAAAATAATATTATTTTAATATTTGATAATAAAATAATTAATTAAATTAAAAATTGTTTTTAATTTAATTAATTTTGATTTTAGTTTTTGAAATTAAAATCAAAAGGAAAATTAAAAAAAAATGAAAAAGAAAAAAAAGAGAAAATGGAAAGGTTGGCATATTGGAAAATGATAAATTTCCAACTTCCTTTCCTCCCATTTTGCCACCTAAATTGAGAGCTTAATCACCATGGTTGAGTGTCAACCAAAGGTGGATTGTTTGTGCATGAATTTGCCTTTAAATAGACATCAAATTTGTGCAACAAAAAGCCTGATGAAGAGGTTGAATTAGCTCCCAAAAATTGGTTGTTCATGTGTTGAACTCTAAGCCAATTTTCACCTCTTCTACACCCAAATTCACCAATCAAGGGATCCCACAATTCCGTTCCAAGGCAGGAGAATAGTCGGGAAGACTCTAGTGGTGGTTAGGGAGCTGATTAGAGAAGATACCCGTCGAAGATAGAGGAGGATTTGAGCTACAAGAGGTAAGTACACTAAATCTTTGTTTTTCTTCCTCAAAAGCATGATGTTCCTTAATTAAATTGAGCTAATTAGAGTGTTTTGATTCTTATTCTGTTGCACGTGTATGTTGATACACCTTTCACTTAATGTGCTACTTAAGGAGTAAGAGGTGAGGCTAGGGGCAAAACGGTAATTTCACTCAACTAAAACCATGAGTCACTTTGTGAAGGATCAAATGAGCTGTTATGGTTATATTCATGAACATAACTCATCTATAGTGCGAGAGTGCAACTTCAGGTTTATAATGGAGTTACCTTGGATTAATGGTGAGATTGATTAGTTGAAGAGTTTGACTAACAAATCTTAACCATTAGAGCTTAAAGCTGTAGGTCCACAAAGTCCCCATGGTAGCTCGTCACCTCTACAACTAACAATTAAATGAAATAATAAAGATTATTTAATTTTTTATTAAATTATTTAATTTAGATATTAATAATAAATTAAATTTATTATTAATTAATTACAAATTAGATAATTTAATTTAGATATTAATAATAAATTAGATTTATTATTAATTATAAATTAAATTATTTAATTTGGATATTAATAATAAATCGAGATTTATTATTAATTAATTAAAAATTGGGTTAATTGGACTTTGGAAATTCAATTGGATAGTTGAACCAACTTTATGCTCAATTACATAGGATAGGAGTCTATTGGATTTTGGAAGTCTAATGAGGTATGACTTAGGGTCCATGGAAGAGTTCATGAACTCAAATCCATGAAATGAGATCTAAACAATTAATTATGGAAATTAAAAAGAGTTTTTAATTTCCATAATTAAATTAAATTAAAAGCCCTTAGAGTTTTAGGTGTATATAAGGAAACTTATGGTCAAACCTTAAGGAAGTAAGTCATTGCCTCATCTCCTCCCTCTCCTCCCAAGAGCAAGAAGAAAATTAGTTCTCTTCTAAGTTCTTCCCAAAAGGTGCCCACATACCAGTTCGTAGTAGATCGAGGATAGCTTGAAAGATCATGTGGAGTCCTTCCAATGTTGGGGCCGATGCCTTAAATCTCGTGAATTTTGTTTTATTTAATAAAATAAGATGTTATTTTTTTTACAATTAGTTTGCATTAATCAAATCCAATAAACTAAGATCCGAGGTTATTTTATGTAACTTAAACATGTATGTAGTTGACATACAGGTGGATCAAGTTTAAGGAATAGCCTAAATTGTCTATAGTATATGGATAAGATTGAGTACTTTATTCAGGTAACACTATTGGATATGACCCACTTTGTAATTATTACAAGAGTTGTAAAATGCTACAAACGATTATGATCATAATCGTTCATGTGGATACATGTGAGTGGGGGTATCCTATACAAAGAGTTTGTATAAGACCGGACCGCAAAATGATTAGTCTCTCTTTATAACGCCGTTGCTTGAAGAGATTAACATTCACTAGGATGTCATAGGTGACTTGCCCTTAATCCTGAGTTAGTTGTGAACTCCTACTTATGAGGGCAATCATTTGATCTGTATGTGTGAGAGTGGCTGAGTTCGCCAACTCAATAAACCTATTATTTTGGGGATTTGTCCAAGTAGGGAGCTGGGAACACAACTACACAAGATGAAATTCACTCTTTTCTGTCTCGAGGGTAAGTAGGTGAATTGTTCTCTTAAGGGCTGATTCCAGGTCTTGAACAATAAGACACCCCACCCTCTCACTGGCCAGAGTGGGTCTAGTTATGTTGAACTATAACTAATTGTTCATTAGATAGATTAGTAATACTTAAGGAGTTAGATATAACTACAGGGGTAAAATGGTAAGTTTGACCCAACTGTAGTTATGAACAATTCGTGAAGGGTCGACTTACTATTGATTGATTAAATCCATGGTCATAGAAATATACCTATAATGCGAATAGTTCAGTAGTCGGTTTTTAGTGGAGTGACCGACAGTTAATGAATGTTGGTTAATTAATTAAAGAGTTTAATTAATTAATCGAGTATCATTGGAGTTTCTAATATGTAGGCGCCTATTATTACGCTAAGTAGGTGCAACATAGGAATCTCACAATATGACCTAATGGAAGAGACCGTAGGACATGTTGATACATACCCTTCACCCATTTACTATGAACTACTTCCCCTATTCACCTTGTTATTGACTCATGCAAACACTTTCTGAATAGAGTAGTAGGCTAAAAACGACAAAAAGCCCTGCATGAATCTCATGATGTGAACTCTTAGAGACGTGAGAACTAAAAATAATATATCGTATATACTGTTTTTCTCCCACTGAAGTCTTCCATACGGTTTTTGGGTATTCTTTTCCTTACGTATATTTCGGCTAATAAAAAATAACCTAAGTCTAGGTGATTAATCCGAGCATAACTTTTATATTGGATTTTAATCTACGATGTCTAAGCGATAAACCATTTATTACCTCACATCACCCACGCATGCTCATAAAAATCAAGTTAACTCAACTCAAATGTTGGTTCGATCCCTAGGTAGCAGGTGTTCCATAAAACATCAACTTAAATACCTCCAGCCTTAGATAGGATCTTGTCAGGTGAGTTTCGTAAACTTAGTTTTACAAGAAATCGACTTAATTTAACTATTAAACGAGGTTGATTTGAGTGATTAACCCTAAGTGAACATGCTGTTTACCTGTGTCATAAGTTTAAAATGTCTAATTCATTCTATAACGCTTAAAAAAAAATGACATAAACCCATAACATACATCCACATGCATATCATAAATTAATATACCATTTATACTAATTCTCATGATATCCTATTCATACATACTATATATTATAACAATTATAACATACTTGAATGCATGAAACAAGATTATCCTATGGTGGGGTTTCAAAACTATATGACATACAATATGCATATAAGATTTAATTTAAATTAAACATACATTCACAATGCATAATAAATTAAATAGCAAACTAAAATGAGTTGGTTTTCGCATCTCAAGCACACAAACTTATTAAATAACTACAATAATAATCCTTTAAGTGCTTGAACCGACGCGAACCACTTCGAACCGGCTTGAACCGGCCTCCCAAGCTTAAAAATAGGGCTAAATCGGCTGAGAAAAGTAGAATTGGATCAGACCAGACGCTGAACCGGTTCTCCTTTGTGCGCGCGCCAATCTGGAAATTTGAAGAACAGCGTCTCGACGTTGCTGGGCAGTAGTATACCCTCTGCTTTGCGTCCAACTGCCCTTTTGCTTTAATCTTCAAAATTACAGCCTAATTTCGACTCTAAATGGCTCAAGTAAATTACATACTCTTAAACACACGTTATAGCCCATACATTACTAGACAATTACGATTAATTTCAACAATTGAAACATAAATTAGATGCCAAAACCATAAAACTCCATTTTAGCAACAACAAGCATTCATCTCATGAATTCAACCCCACTAATGCAAATTGAGTTCAATTAACATGCTTTGATACCAATTATAAGAGTAATTCACGTGCATGCACAGTGGATTGGATCAATTCGCACTGTAACTTGCTCAATTAAAAGGATAAACATGCATCAAAAGGAAGGGAAAAATAAAGAATAAGACATACAACCTTTGTAGTTCAAATTTCTCCTTATTTCTTCACGAATTTGACCACGAACAGCTCTAAAACTACCACAAGGATCTTCTCAGCTATTCTCCAGCCTTAGAACGGATTGTGGCATCCAAATTTATGGTGAATTAAGGGAGTTTTGAGTTTTGAGAAGAAGTCTCAGTTCAATAAAGGGATGACTGGCCTACCCTACGACGACACTCATCTCCAAATGTTGGTCTATCGTGGCATAAAACTTTTTCTTTGGGATTTATGCTCGTTCAAAATTTTTATTTTGAATTTATGCCAATTATTGAATTATGGTGCACTTTTAGTTAAGCTCTATTTATATTTACCATGCAGTGTATTTCTTGAATGTATATATACAATTTTTTTTTATTGCAATGTTGAAATTGAAATCTAAAATAAAGAATTAACAATGAATGTGGGAGTCAATTAATTAACATTAAATTGTCGTTTTGAATATCTAATTTTGTTATTCAAATAATGTACCAGAAAAGTTCTGGTAATACCGTTGTTTCAATTAAAATAGTAGGAGACAATAAAAGCTTTCCTATTTCTCATAAATTATATAGTGTACATTTTTACAAGGTCTTAAAAGAAATTTAATTTTTTTCTCCTATTTGAAAGC
>JAOANK020020569.1:0-21322 GCA_026257165.2 Telfairia occidentalis | reverse complement strand
TATTTGTATTTTCTGTTAAAATTAATACTAAGTATATATTTTAAATGCACAAAACAAAATTAATTACAAACAATTATGATTCTTCTGAAAAAATATAATTTTTTTTAAAAGGCTGAAAAAAATATAATTTGATAATGTGGTAAATATAATCCACTAAAATCACTATCAATTGCCTTGTGGGGAGAAAAAACAAAATCAAACTTAAATTAATACTTAATATTCAATACTTCATACAAAAAAATCTTAAATTAATATAAGTTAATTTGTTTTACAATATAAAAAATAAAATTACAATTTAAATATTAATGGATCCTCGTCGTCACGCCGCTCCTCCTCATCCTCCTCATTCTCCTTCGTCGATCCAAACTTTCTGTTCGCCTCACCATGGGAGCGACGTCGCTGCACACACCACCTCCCAATAGAGGGAAGCTCGCAGTGAGACATTGTTGGTTGATCGTTCTCCTCTAGGCGAAGAGAGAAAATGATACCCAAAAAAAATGAATAATATAAAATTAACTTTCACTACCAACTCATTTGAAAATGCCACATCAACACAACCAATTCACAATTAGTTAGCCACATCATATTTCCATCCAGTCCACTAACAGTCGACTAACCTCAATGACCATTTAGAACTATTTTTCAGACTTGAGGGACTAAAGTGTTGCTTTTTAAATTTGAGGGACCAAATAGACACTAAACCTAAACCTCAGGGACCAAAAGTGTAATTTACTCTTAAGTATAATATTAGGTAAAAAGTTATAAAAATTTAGTATGTTAATAGTCCATTTTGGAAATAGTAATTATTTTATTTTACGAAAAAAGAGTTTCTAACTAAGTAAAACGTAATTAAAGTTTATTTTATTTTAAAAATAAAAAAATTAATATCCCATTTGCTTAAGAAGAGAGAAATTTATTTTATTTTAAAAAAGAAAATTTAATATTTTATTAGACAAAATACACTTTTAGTCACTGAGGTTTGAAGTGAGAGTCTATTTGGTCTATGAGGTTTCAAAAGGGACACTTTAGTTCCTAAGGTTCACAAAATAGTTCTAAATGATCCTTTAAATTATTTGACCATTAGTTGACCAATTAAAATGTAGCGAGCCGACTTCTAAGGCTCAATTTCCTAAGATCGTATGCATGCTTAAAACGATAAAAAGAAAAATTTTAATTGGAGTTATTTAAAAAAGTAGTTAGATACGGAGAAAAAAAAAGTTAAAGGGAGAGAAATTAAATGACTTCACGGTTTGGGTAAAGTTTGACATGGTTTAACAGCTCTCAATTTTATACCCCAGTTTATTCCTAACGTCTCTCAATCCCTCTCAGTAAAATTAAATGACTCAAACTTTTTACTATGGAAGAACCGACTCTTGAATGTAATTTTGCTTACAACTTAGAGGGTTTTATTGATGGTTCCATACCATGTCCACCTCAACACCTTGATAATCTTACAAGCCAAATCAACCCAGAATACACAGTATGGCAGAAGTATAATCGTTTTGTCATGTCTCTTATCTACTCATCCTTAATTAAAGAAAAAATGGGGGAGATAATCTCTTTTTCAACAGCCTTTGATATTTGGGAATCTCTTCGCCGAGCTTATGAATCCACCTCTTCTACCCGAGTTCTTAGTCTAAAATCCCAGTTGCAGAAAATTCAAAAAGATGACATTTTAGTTTCTCAGTACTTGGCCAAATTCAAAGAGATTGCTAACAAGCTAGCTTCCATTGGTGAGCCCATTTCTCACAATGACCATATCTCATACATATTGGAAGGTCTAGGCGCCGAATATAACCAGTTTCTCACCTCCATTCAGAATTTAGGGGATCTTCCAGCCCTCGAAGATGTCTGGACTATGTTACTCAACTATGAACATCGCGTGGAAAAACAAAATGTTGTGGATCATTTGAATGGCATTCAGGCCAACTTAGCAAAAATGCAACTACATCAGCATTCTAGAAATAAAAAATCTCCACGTTTTCCCCCACAATCTAGCACATATCAGAAACCAGGGATCCTTGGTTCCCCAGTGCAGCTCTCTCCGCCACTTAGTGGATGTTGGTCTTCTTGCCCTCAACCAACGAATCCTACAACAAGAGTTCAATGTCAGATATGTGGAAAAATTGGTCACATTGCCCTTACTTGTTACCATAGAGCAAATTTCAATTTTCAGCCCCCTCCCCCCACCCAACCCCAAGCTCACTTTCACCAACTCAGTAACCAAACCAGCCGCACCCTCCCACCTCCTAACTCTTCTCCAAGTTTATTTTCAAATCCAAACAATATCCCAGATGAAGCCTAGTTCATGGACTCCGGCGCAACACACCATCTCACTCCAAATATCAATTTCCTCTCCAATCCAACACCTTACACTAATGCTGAGCAAGTTACTATTGGTAATGGAAAATCTATCCCTATCTCTCACTTTGGGAACTTTGTCTTAAATTCTCTCTACTTTCCCATCCAATTATCTCATGTTTTATTTAATCCTTCAATTTCTCACAAATTAATTAGTATCTCAGAATTATGCAAGATAATCTTGCATCTGTTGAATTTTACCCAACTTTCTTTGTGGTGAAAGATCTAATGTCCAAGAAAATACTCCTTCGGGGTCATCTTGATGGTGGTCTCTACAAGCTCTTGCCGACACAATCCTCCACACGGGCTATTAGTTCAAGCTTGCCTTCTCCTGTTGTCTTTCTCTCCAAAACAACTGATTCCATCTGGCATTTACGTTTAGGTCATCCTACATCTCATGTTAGTAGACAAATTTTGGAATCTTGTAATATTGATTGCTCCACAATCAATTAGTCTAGTTTTTGTGCTCATTGTCAATTGGCTAAAAGCCACCATCTACCATTTTCTGTCAGTCTTAGTACATCAACTAAACCTTTTGATCTTGTGCATACAGACTTATAGGGTCCTTCCCTAGAAAAATCACTTCATGATGCCCGTTATTTTCTTTTGTTTATTGATGACTATACACGTTTCACTTGGCTTTATCTTCTTAAAACTAAAGATGAAGTATTGTCCATCTTCATGCGTTTTCATGCCATGGTTAAAACCCAATTTTCTTCCAACATGAAAGCTATACAATCAGATTGGGGAGGTGAATTTCGATCCCTCTCCTTTTTTTAATCCCATGGTATCCATCATCGCATCTCTTGTCCTTACACCCCTCAGCAAAATGGCAAGGATGAACGGAAAAATCACCACGTTGTAGAGGTTGGTCTCTCTCTCCTTGCTCACTTCTCTATTCCTCTCTCTCTTTGGCCTTTTGCTTTCCAATCTGCTGTCTATATTATTAATCGTTTACCCACTCCAATTTTATCCAACTCATCACCTTATAAAACTCTTTATAATTCCCCACCTGATTATAGTATTTTAAAGGTGTTTGGCTGCTCTTGCTTTCTTTTTCTTCGTCCCTACAACAAACACAAGCTCTAATTTCATTCAAAAGAATGTGTTTTTCTTGGTTACAATTCATTCCTCTGGACGTTTATATATTTGTAGACATGTTGTTTTTAATGAGTCTACATTCCTTTCCTCAACTTCTGTCTTTTTCCCTCCACCAAAAATTTCCTCCAATCTTCCAAATAATTTCTCTTTTCCCGTGTTGCCCATTTCCTATCTTACCAACATTCATGCTCAGCACCACAGTTTGCCAATTTTACATCCTTTTCCTTCTTCCAATCTACACCATTACCCATGCAAAGCCCATCAAATAACACATCCTATTACCCAAGGCCTATCTCTCGTCCCAATATCCATAATGAACCCCCACCTGCACGTACCATCTCTCCTCCCAATATCCATAATGAACCCCACCTAAATTCTCACGCCTCACCTTCCTTGTCCTTATCTGTTTTCACTTCCCATTTTTCTTTTCCCTCATCTTCTACGGTCTCACCTAGCCCATCTTCGTCGGCCTAACTTTCTTCCCTTTCTCCCTCTCTCTCTTCAACCTCTCACTCTTTTTCATCACCATCCTCCCTTTCTTCTTCGCCTAATTTCCCACCTCGCCACCCACCCATTAATGACCACCCAATGCTTACAAGAGCTAAACATGGTATCTTCAAACCAAAAGCTTGGGCGGCTAGTGCACATATTTTCTTTTTTGACTTAGCAACCCGAGAACCTCTTTCATACAAAGCCGCGCTACCTTGCCCAGCTTGGTACTCTGCCATGGAACTTGAAATCAATGCATTAAAAAACAACAATTCTTTGCAGCTTGTTCCACTACCAATTGGTTGCAAAGTCGTCGGGTGCAAATTGATTTTTCGTTTGAAATTCAAACCTTTTGGTGCAGTTGATCGACATAAAGCACGTCTTGTGACACAAGGCTTCAACCAAACGTATGACATTGATTACTTCTACACTTTCAGCCCCATGGTAAAACCATCCACAGTGCGCCTAGTTTTGTCACTTGTCGTGTCCTTCAAATGGTCAATTCGGCAACTCAATGTCAACGATGCGTTCTTAAATGGTGATCTGCATGATGAGGTATTTATGAAACAACCCTTTGGTTTTATAGATCTTATGCTCTCAGATTACGTTTGTCGTCTTCAGAAAGCAATTTATGGTTTAAAACAAAGTCCATGGGCATGGTTTCTAAAATTAAGTGGTTGTCTCACAACTTGGGGCTTTATAGCTTCAAAATCCGATTCCTCCATGTTTTACTTACGCACCTCATCTACCATGGTCATCGTTATTGTGTATGTGGATGATATCATAGTGACGGGCAGTGATCACATCCTGCTTGGTTCTCTAATTTCAAGTCTAAACAACAATTTTTCTCTGAAAGATCTTGGGCCTCTGTCTTATTTTCTTGGTATACATGTGTCTCATTCATCTGATGGTTTGCATCTATCTCAGTATAAATATATCATGGAGCTATTAAAACGTGCCTCTCTATCCGATAGTAAGGCCGCCGCCACTCCCATGGCCTCTGGTTCAGTTTTATCTCTTCATGATGGTGAAGTTCTATCTAATCCTACTGAGTATCATAGCATTGTTGGCACTCTTTAGTATTGCACCATCACCAAACCTGACTTATCTTTTGTTGTAAATAAAGTGTGTCAATTTCTTCATCAACCCACCACTGCTCATTGGAATGTCGTGAAACGCATCCTGTGTTATCTACAAGGCACAACCAGTCATGGTTTACAAACACTCCTTCTCCCATTAACATCCTTTGTTACACCGATGTTGACTGGGCTAGTTGTCCCGATGATAGAAGGAGTACCAACAGTTATTGCACTTTCTTAGGTACTAATTTGATCTCGTGGTCTTCATCTAAACAAAAGACAGTATCTCGTTCTAGTGCCGAGTCTGAATATGGTGGTCTCGCTAATGCCGCCGCTGAAGTTGTTTGGGTTGTTTCAGCTCTATCTGAACTTGGTTTCTCACCTCGCTCAACACCATTACTACTATGTGACAACATTAGTGCCACTTATATTGCTTCCAATCTGGTCATGCATCAACGAACCAAGCACATCGAGATTGATCACCATTTGTTCGAGAACGTCTACTAGCAAATCAACTTAATGTCCGCCATGTTCCCTCCGAAGACCAACTCGCTGACATAATGACCAAAGGACTACCTTCCGCTCTCTTCACTAATCTCCGTCTCAAGCTTATTGTGGTTCACCACCCCTTTCGCTTGCAGGGGGATGTTAAACCATGTTATTGATTTTGTAATTTATTTGTCTTATTATTTTCCTCTAATTTCTTTATTGTTGTCCAACAGGACCTTGACACGTGTTAGGTCTTTCTTGTTTTCTCTTCCTTGGGTTTTATATTGTTTGCGCCGCTTTCAATGCAAATACACAGAAGGAAAGTTATTCCTCTCCTGGTTTTTCTCCTTGATATTCTCCCATCTTTTCTCCAACTTTCAAGAGCAAAACATACGATGGGAGAAAAAAAGATAAAGAATATTTGTAGTGAGAGAAAATTTAGAGAGAAAAATTCTAGATAGAAAAAAGTTAGAGAGAGATATTTGTTAGATAATAAAAAGAAATAAGAGAGAAAAAAAAGTGAGAGAGTAATTTTAAAAATGGATATGTTAGGGAGAAGGGTAAATTTAGACAAAGAAAAATTTAGGAAAAATATTAAATTTGTAGAGAGAGAAGTTAGAATATGTTAGAAGAAAAATAAAAATGAAATTTGTACTAAGATAAAAATTTTAAAAGAGAAAGACAAATAAAAGTTATATATAATTTTAGAGAGAGAAACCTAGAGAAAATAGAACTTTCCTAAAAAGAAAAATTTGTTGGAGAGGTATGTCAAAAAAAAAAAAAAGTATGCTTTCAAAGAAAATATGAGTTTTTGAAAAATAGAAAATTGTTTTTAAAAACTACTTTTTAAAATTTTTTTTTACAATTTCACAAACGTCTTTGAAGAATAGAAAATAGAAAATAGAATTGGTTATCAAACAACTCTATTTTTTAAAAATAAAAAAATAATAAAAAAAAGAAAATAGACAACAAAATAGTTCCCAAGTGGGCCCTAAATAAGGCATGTCTTTTTTCATTTATGGCAAAATCCACTTGGTGATTAAGCTCATTTCTCCCTCAATACTACGGTATTTGGAGCAACAGATTATTCTAGTACTTGAATCCTTTTTTCCTTATTTCTCTCTTCAATCAAACAAATAAGGAAGCATATTATTAGCAAAATTACAGCAGAATCTTTCCTTTATTACAAACTAAATTGAGTGCTCAAATCAATTCAAATTGACAAAAATCAATTTCTTTCCTTTTTTGGTATATCTCAACATTTGTTCTAGCTTGTGTAAACAAATCAATGAGCTCAAAACAGATTGCTGGAAAAACATTTGAAGTTGCTGTCCAAGCAATTCAGTCCAAGATTTTAATTTGTTCTTCTTTGAATCTTTCCCTACGTGTAGTTAAATAAAGTAGCATTTTCCTTGTTATTGTATCTTGGAATGAGTTGTTCTGGTCTTGATTTACAATAATTTTTTCTTGGTATTCGAGCCTTTGTAGGTGAAAGATTCCTAAGTAAATCTTTTCTGAATTTTTAACAAAACTCATGGCCAAGCTTAAAAGATCACTTACAATTCCATCCTTTCACCAATGCACCAACCTAATATCCCACAAGCTCAATCCATCCAACTTCCTACTGTGGAGATCACAAGCCTTAAAATTGAACATCACCTCTACAACAAAAAAATTCCAGATGCAGAAATTAAAAACAGTGAAGGAAATCTCACTCCCAATCCTTTCTATATCACTTGGCAGAACAATGATGGCCCATTGATCTCTTGGTTGCTAGGAATCATATCCAAAGAAGTCTTGATAATGATTGAAGGGCTAGAAACTGCATATCAAGTGTGGAATTCGGTAGAAGAGACTATAGTATTCATTACCAAAGAAAATGAAATACATGTAAGTAAGACCTTCCATTATTTGAAGAAGAGAAATCTTTCCACTAACGAGTATATTAAACAGTTTAAAGCACTTAGTGATAAGCTTGCAGTAACGAAAAATTCCAATAGATAATCTAACCAAGGTCTTTACACTAGCAAAAGGACTTAGAACAAGTTACAAAGACTTCAAGACAACCATGTTATCAAAGGTGTCGTATCGTACTTTCAACCAATTCATTTTAGCTCTCAAGGCTCATGAACAAATAAACCAACTAGAGCTTGAAGAAGAAAAGAACACCACTTCCAACATCAATCAAGGGTTTTATACACAAAGAGGGAGAAGTGAGGCAGAAGAAGAAGCTTTAGCTTACGTTGAAGGAGCTTCCAGCCCAATAGGCAGTTGGTTTATCAAAATAGAACACAACGACCTACTTTATCATTACAACAACAATAAGGCACTTTCATGTCAAATCAGCAAAGAAATTCCTCCATATCCAATCAAAGTAACTCCATATTATGTCAAATATGTGGTAAAACTAATTACACTGCTTTAAAAAGTTGAAATAAATTTGACCACGCCTATCAATTGACGATGTTCCAGCTACCTCTAACTGTGTTATCCATAATAGAAGAAAATGACAGCAACCTTTATGCTAACACTAGAGCTACTGCCTACGTCCTAAATCATCAAGGTATCCTCTCTACTTTTCATTCATATAAAGTTAAAGAAAAGATGTATGTTGCTATTGGTGAAGGGATAAAAATAACTAGAATAGGTAGTAGAAATCTACACACAAAGAATAGTTTTCTAAAGTTAGAAAATATCTTGATTGTTTCTTCCATGAAAAATAATCTCTTATCTATAAGTAAATTAACATTGGATAATGATTGTCTTATTACCTTTCTCTGCAAATGAATTTGTGATAAAGAACAAACATGAGAAGATTATTGCAAAGGGAACTAGGAGAGAAGGATTATATGCTCTTGATATTGCGGATGATCCTACTTTTACTATTGCCAAAAATTATGCTTTTCTTGCTTTCTCTAATTTGAATAAAGGCGATTATGCTACTTGGCATATATGTATGGGTCATTTAAACGAAACCTCAATGAAGACCCTTTGTAATAGTCAAATGATTAGTGTAATGGACTGGAAAAAGAGTATGTTGGTGTGTCCTAGTTGCCAAATGAGCAAAAGCTGTAAGTTACCTTTCAATTCTAATAATGAGATTGGTACTTCTCCTTTACATAAGGTGTATTGTGATCTTTGCGGATCTACTCCCACTTTATCCGTTGAAAAAGAAGTCTAATTTTTTACCTTGCTTCACCAAGTTTAAGTTACAAGTTGAAAATGAACTAGACAAGAAAATAAAGATTTTTCAAACAGATGGAGGAGAAGAGTTCACATCCTCAAACATCAAAAATCTCTTTGATCAAAGTGGTATACAACAACAAATGTCATGTGCTCATACACCACAACAAAATGGGGTGACTGAGAGGAAGCATAGACATGTTGGGTGGATGCTTTTTTTACCGCTATGTATCTCATCAATCAAATGCCTTTTAATATGCTCCATATGAATACTCCTTTTCTGACATTTTTTTTCTAAGAAGCCTAACTTCAATAATCTTAAAATATTTGGATGTTTATGCTTTCCTTATCCAAGAAATTACACTAAGAATAAGTTCTCTAAACGTTTCTATCCTTGAGTTTTCGTTATCATACCCCCTTGTTATGAAACCATTGAGAATTGGATCTAAAAACCATGTTAAAGAACAAGACCCATAGAACTCAAGCTAAAAAACCCCAAAACTGAATTTTAAATTAACCCAAAAAAAGTAAAAACTAGATTACCTTGTTGATAAAATATCTCAAGGCAAGAAACACGTTCCTTGTTTGAGATCCGAACCACTCCACAAGAAGGATTGATCAAGTCTCACTTGAATGATCCTAAACATGCAAATTAACATAAGAATGCAAACACATTTAGCACTTGGCTAAAATAAAGCTCTAAGGCTCTTTTTACTACATTTTCAATTCTGTTTTTGTCAAGATACATGAATGACTATTTATAGCCTTCAAAATAAGCTCTAAAATAACCTATGGTGAATTGAACGAGTGTAACTTTCATGACCATCAATACCATTATGTCCACCATCTAAAAAGTAACTTAAAACATCAAAAAGAAAGCTTTAAAATTGAAAATTACATTGAAATCTCCTTAAAACTTAGATTGGTGTTCAATTTGTCCATTCCAAGAGTTTGTAACCATCCAGGAGTTAATTTAGCTTCACTTGATGTAATTTGAAGTAGCTTGAAGTCTTAGTTTCATAAATGAAGCTTGACTCGTCTTTAATGAAGTGTGAGTTACAACTAAGTTCATTAAATACTTCATGACTCCAATCTTTAGTTCCATAAATGCAACTATACTTCATCTTGAGGTTGCCATAAATGAAGTCAAAGTGCATTCGATGCACTTCATTTTGTTATCTCCTTGGTTCATATCACCCCTCTTATAAAGGATATAGATGCTTAGATCCCTTAACTAATCGTGTGTACATTTCAAGGCATGATATTTTTTTATGAACAAGTGTTTTCTTTCTCACAACCACACACAAAACTTGAATGTTCTCAAAACCTTGAAGCCACTGACTTTGTTGATGAGGAAAAATGGATATGTCCTGAAGTTGATAGCACAAAAAATCAGCCTACAATTTCTTCAAATTGTGTTGAGGTAGATCAAAGTTTAGGCAAATTTGATGATCCCACATCAGTTGCACCAGACACTAAACTGCTTCCTAGACAACTGCTGCTCAATGAAACTGTTGCTACTGCAAACAAATATTGAAAATACTAGACAGTTGAAGCATACTTTAGAATTGATAGAACATTGGAGTGAAGAACCCAAAGCTGCTGAACTAATAGACCATGATGTTGAACACCAAGTTGCTGCTGATATTCACTATACATTGAGCTTTCTATTGATCACAGGACAACCAATGCAGAATATCAACAAGAAATAAATATTCAGCCTCCAGACAAGAACATTCATTTTATGATCACAAGGAGCAAGAGCAGAAACCTCACTCAACAATCCTCTACTCATTTTGTTCCAACTCAAGGTAATTTAGTACTAAATGAAAAATTTACTTCTACTCACAATTGCACTGGTGTTCAAGTGAATGAACTCAAGAGCTACAGAACATCTCTCAAAATCACAAATTGGAAGGAAGCTATGGATGATGAAATAAAAGCACTCTACCAAAATCAAATGTAGGAGTTAGTTGAGATTGACGGAATCAAATTCCTCCTGGAAGTGCGTGAACGCCAATGCATTCAATATTCAACTTGAAAAAAATCATGCACAAAAGCCAAATACAGGGAAGGGATGAAAAACATTAACCCTTGAAGAACTTCAATCGCGATCAATCCCAAGCGCAGCAACAAGCACGAACACCACCACTTGGAGAACTTACTATGCTTAGGATGAAGAAATTGAGACTGTGAGATCTCTTACTGAATTTTGGTGAGAGAGAAAGAGCAGCGTGAATTTTATCTAATTTCAGTGAACCCTCTGTGTTCATAACACAGAGGTTTATATCGAGAATACAAGAGAGATAGTAGGGGGCTAATTTCCCTCCCATGTTATACCATTAACTCCCCATTAGTGGGGAATTAATTTAATTTTAATAAAATAAAATAATTAAATAAATAATATAATTAATTAATTATCTAATAATTAATTAACTATATACTATCCACATTAATCACATTAAATGCATATCTCTCTTTTTAACCAATGGTTTTAATATGAATCTCATTCATATTAAATTTTAACATAGAGTATTTATATGAATCTCATTCATATAAATAAGATTTGAATCTTATTCAAAAGTTTTAATTCTCACATATTATATAGTTTAATTATAAATCATATTTATAATTAACTACATATTATAATGTATCAATATACATTATAACATATATATCCCCTCAAATAATTTGACCAATTCAAATTATTCCCAAAATATTATTTCTTGTACAATCCTTAGCGAGCTAGCAAGTGGATCTTATGGATCTACAGATTGGAAGCTCCAATGATACGAGATTAATCAATTAAACTCTTTAATTAATTAATGATATTCATTAACTGTTGGTCATTCCACTAAAGACCGACAGCTACACTTTTCGCACTATAGATATTTTTCTGTGTCTATGGATTTAATTAATCAACAGTAAGTCGACCCTTCACAATTTTTTGTAATCACAGCTAGGTCAAATTATTGTTTTACCCCTGTGTTACCTCTAACTTTTTAAGCACCACCGATACCTCTAATGAACAATATAGTCATAGTTCAACTATGAGCTAGACTCCTCTCTAGCCAGTGAAAGGGTGAGACGCTTCATTGTTCAAGCCTCGGTATCAGCTCTTAAGGGAACAATTCTAAATGTGTGAATTCCAATCTTGTACAGTTGAATTCCCAACTTCCTACTCAGACAAATTCCCAAAAAGGTAGACTTATTGAGTCGGTGAATCTGGCCACTCTCACTCATACTAATCAAAGGATTTCCTTAACAGACAGGAGTTCACAACTGACTCAGGATTAAGGTCGAGTCATCTATGATTATCGTAGTAAATGTAAGTCTCTTTCAGCAACGGTGTTATACTGAGAGACGAAACATTTCGCGGTCCGGTCTTATACATGTCTCACATGTATAGGATACCCCACTCACATGTCTCCACATGAAAGCTTAGAAACAAAACATTTGTGATACTTTACAACACTTGTAACAATCACAAAGCGGGCCGTATCCGTAGTGTCACCAGGATAAGACACCCAACCTTATTCGTATACTATAGACCATTTAGGTTATTTCTTAAACATGATCCACATCTATGTCTCTGCATACATGTTTAAGTTTTCATAAAATAACGTTGGATCTTTAGTTTATTGGAATTGAGTTTATGCACACTAAATGTCGAATGAAATAACTCGTATTTTATTAAATAAATAATTTGAGTACATAAAAGAAATTCCAAACTACAAGACCACGAGGTTTAGGGCATCAACCCCAACAAGATACCTCCAAACATCAACATCATTGGCAGCAAGTGGATCTATAAAACAAAACTAAAGGAGGATGGATCCATTGAACGATTCAAGACGAGACTAGTTGCTCAAGGCTACATCCAAGTGGAAGGGATAAATTACAATAAAACATTCAATTCGGTAATCAAACACTCAACAATAAGGTTAATTTTAGCTCTTGTGGTTTTTTATAACTTGCCTATAAAACAACTAGATGTAAAAAATGCTTTTCTCCACAACTATCTCAAAGAAGATATATACATGGCTCAACCTTCATGTTATATTGACTGGAACCTTCCAAATCATGTGTTAAACTAAAGAAATCGATCTATAGCCTAAAACAAGCTCTAGAGCTTGGTTTGATCGCTTGTCTCAATTTTTAATATCTAAAGGTTTTGAGCGATGCACGTATGACCCATCGCTCTTTATTCTTAAACAAGATTTTTGTCTGAACTTTATGCCAGTTTACGTTGATGATATCATTCTCATAAGAAACAAACCAAGCTTTCTAAAAACTCTTGTAAGTATCCAAAGTAGTAAATTCTCTTTAAAAGACCTAGAAGATCTTCACTTCTTCTTAGGTGTAGAAGTACAAGACACCCTACGAGAATTCATCTTACTCAAGCCAAATATGCCAAGGAAATTCTAGATGGAACACATATAGGTACTCTAATGGCCACTTCTAAATCTATCACTCCTAACGATAATGAGCTAGTGGATCCAACCATCTACAGAAAGTCTAGAGGGATTTCTACAATATCTCACTCTACCAGACCATATATTGTTTATGTCGTAAATCAACTGTGCCAACATCTTCAAGCACCTTAACTTCAACATTGGCAAGCAGTCAAATGCATCCTTTGTTACCTAAAAGGAACAAATTCACGGTATTTCTTTGTCAAAACATATCTCTATGAATATCTATGCGTTATGTATTACAAATTGGGGAGGTTGCACACTAACTAGAAAAAGCATTACAAAATACTTTGTGTTTCTGGGATCCAATCTCATCTCATGGTCATGCAAGAAACAATAGTTTATCACTCTATTACAGAAGTTGAATATCGAGCTATGGCCAGCACCACTACAAAACTCACATGGATATCCTTTTTGCTTAAACAAATGTATATACCTTTACTAACACCTCCGTAATTATTCTATGATAACATGAGTGCACTGCATATGTCTAATAATCTTGTTTTTCATGCTAGAACGAAATACATTGAACTTGATTACCACTTTGTTAGAGAAAAAGAAGCCTTACCCTCAACGATCACTAATATGTTCCATGTAGCAATCAACTTACCAATATCTTCATAAAAACTCTATCGAAAGTCAGATTTCGAGGATAATGAGACAAACTTGGCGTTCGTGTCTACCTACCTTCAGTTTGAAGAAGAATGAAGAAAATCACAAGGCAATTAATGGTTAATCCGCAAGCAAGATCTAGCAAAACAGGATTAAAGAAAACTAAATAAGGCATATGCCTTTTCTTATTTATGGCATAGTTTAGCTGGTGATTAAGCTCATTTCTCCCTCAATCCTATGGTATTTGAAGCAGCAGATTATTCCAGTACTTGAATCCTTTTTTTCCTTATTTCTCTCTTCAACCAAACTACAAAGGCAGTAGATTATTTGCAAAATTGTAGCAGAATCTTCTCTTTGTTACAAACTGAATTTAGTGCTCAAGTCAATTCAGATTGACAACCTTTTTTGTCAATTTTTTCCTTTATTGGTTTGTCTCAATGCGTATTTCAGCTTGTGCAAAACAAATCAGTGAGTTCAAAATAGACCATTGGTGAAAATCTGAAGTTGTTGTCGAGGCAATATTGTCCAAGATTTCAATTTGTTCTTCTTTGAATCTTTCCCTACGTGTAGTTAAATAGAGTAGTATTTTCTTTGTGAATGGATATTAGAATAAGCTTGTTCAATTATAGATTTACAAGGATTTTTCATGGGGTAAGTGTGAGTTTCGACCACCGAGCTCACCTCGTTAAGGACTAGTGACTATGCCGGATACTAAGGAAACAACTGACATAAAATCCAATGATATGATATTACATTTGTGATCCTCGTGATCTGGCATGATAGTCGCCTAAATGGACTCAACTAGCTCCCAAACGCTCGCTATAAATTCTAGTCCCAAGAACTTATGGTAGGTATGTATGCGATTACACTCCCAAATTCACAATTCTCTTTAAACCCTACTAATTTGAGCATTGAATTGTGGTTAGCAAAGCTCCACACCGGAGCTAGTTCTCTTTTTGCAATTTACTTTGACGTTTGTCCACATCATCGCGAGCCCTGAAAATTTTCATCTAGGAACAATGTATATATGTGTGATCATTTTATTCAAAGAAAAGTAACTATAGTTAATCTTGCTGAAAAAAAAGATGATATAATATTTTTATACCATTATATATATATATTGCACTTATTATCATGCTAGTATGTATGTTTCTGACCAATAATATTATCAATTATGTTATTTTTAGTGTACATTATTTTTATGCCATTATTATATTCAAGCATAATTAACTATATCTAAATCACAAATTTATAGAAAAGATAAAGATATTTACACTATACACTAGGTAAATGAAAAGAATGGGTTATAAATATACAGTGCGTAGAAGAAAAATATATCAAATGAAGTTGTGATGATTAATATTGAAAAAGTTTCTAGTCTTTATAGTACATATTTCTTTCATTCACAATTTGATATATGATATGTAATGCTTCAAGCCCAGGGTTCATAATTCAAATTAAACACCTACTGGCCCTAACATTTCCTTGCATCCTCTGAGACTTGGCCACTAACTTGACTTGAGCTGCTTGCGAGAGTGAAGACTGTCCCTACAGACCAATATAGACGACACTGGTAGCATGCTTTGTCCACATTCACATGCTTTTGAGCTCACTCAACATAGTATTTGTCCAAGCCAAGAACGCTTAACCTTAGAATTCTCATTCTGATGTAGTATTGATTTATTCATGTATCCCTTCCTCTATTCTGATATTACATGGCCACCAGTTTCCACCTTAGGTTCTTCCCGAACCACATCATACTGGGAGAAGTTCTACACTAGTACCATTTATAATGCCCCATGTTTAGGATCCAAAATTTGGACTTGGCACCTACTGACCTTTAGAAAACATATGAGTGAGGACGAAGCATGCTGAAAGGACCTGTGTTGGTCTGTAGGGACAATCTGTTGTAAAATTTGGTCCTTTACAGCTATTATTTCTCTAGCAATCGAGGAAATCAAGCAGGCTTTAATTCTCCCTAATCACTACTATCAAGTCAAAATCACAACAGTCTTTACAGTAGAATCATAGCAAATTGCAGAGTAGATTTCAGAGTGATTCGTTGGGCAATGTTCTCCTTGCCTTTACCTGTTGTACACCAAGCTACACTTTCCTTTTATTTTCTCAAAGGCACCTCACTGAAGATGCACCACCGAAAGAGAAAATTATTGACAGCTTGGGAGAACTCCAAGTAAATCCATTATATGTCATCTAGAGAAACAATGATGGATTATTGGTATCTTGGTTGTTTGGAACAATCATAGAAGGAGTACTCATATGATAGAAACAACGGAAACAACACATATTGTGTGGATGTCATTGCAAGATTAACTCCTCACCATGACCAAGGAAAATGAAATTCATCTCGATGAAATCTTGGTCAACCTAAAGGAAGGTAATCTCAATCTTGAAGAGTATTTAATGAAATTTAAATCTATTTGTGATAGAGTTGCAACAATGAAGAATCCTTTAGATGAAACAACCAAAATATTTCACCTAGCAAGAGGATTAAAAAGCAACTATAGAGCCTTTAGAGTAGTAATGCTATCAAAGGCTCCTTACCCAAGTTACAACCAATTTATCCAAGCCATGAAGCATCATGAGCTACAAATTACAACAAAAATTTAGGGAGAGAAAAATCATCAAACTAATCATAATCAAATCTTCTTTACTCAACAGAGCAAGTTTCAGGGAAGAGAAAGAAACTATAAAGCAAGAGAAAGAAGTGGAAATCAAGGAAGAATGATAAATCATACACAAACATACAACTCACCCTAAGGTACCACACAACCCACTTAGGTCAAAGGAACCTACAGCAACTCAAAGCAATCTACTGGAAACGATTTTGATCACTCCAAGGAGCAAAAAATGTAATGTCAAACATGTGAAAAATTCAACCACTCTGCTCTCCAATGTTGGAATCAATTTGATCATTCATACCAAGCTGTAGATGTTCTCCAAGCTTTTGCTACCTTGTCACTAAACGAACTGGTTGATGCTACAACATCTTTATTTGCAGATTTGGGAGCATTTGCACACGTGGTCAACAATGTAGGTAAACTATCCCATGTACAACCTTATTTTAGAAATGAAAAACTTTATATAGGAGATGGCAAAGATCTTGACATCATACATACTAGAAAATGCTCTCTAAAAATTGACTCAAATACTTTGAAATTGAACAACGTTCTTGTGGTTCCTAAAATAACCAAAAACTTACTCTCAATTAGTAAATTAACTGCTAAAAATGATTGTAGCATTTGTTTTAATGTTGGTGGTTTTATGATCAAGGACAAAAAGGGTTTGGCATTGGGCAAGGGAGTTAAAAAGGAAGGCTTATATGCACTAATTAAGAAAAATCAAGTTTCATTCAAAGCTTTCTCTGTTGTCCCAAAATCAAATAAGGCTTCATATACCATATGGCATAAGCGAATGGGTCATTTGCATGATTTTACCTTAATTCTCATTTTCTAGACATGTCTAGTTGAAAGGCAAATGAGTCAATTTGTCCGATTTGCGAAATGAGTAAGAGTTGTAAACTCCCCTTTAATATTAACAATGAAATTGCACCTTCACCATTACACAAGATTCATTGTGACTTATGGGGGTCTTCTCCCATTCCTTCATGTTATAGCTTTAGATAATATGTTAGTTTCGTAGATGACTTGTTTGTATTGTTGGATATATCCTGTAAAGAATAAATATGATTTTTTACCTTGCTTTATCAAATTTCAAAAACTAGTTGAGAATTACTTTGATACAAAAGATTAAGATATTTCAAAGTGATGGTGAATGAGAATTTAGCTCAAATTCCTTTAGACACCTCTTCGAAGAAAATAAAATTTTCCACCAATTTTCTTGTCCCCACACTCAACATCAAAATGGAGTTGTAGAACGAAAACACTGTCATATAGTGGAAACCAGTCTTACTCTTCCTTTTCAATCTAAGGTGCCTACTAAATATTGAGTAGATGCTTTTCTAACTACTTCATATCTTATAAATAGAATGCCAAGCAAAGCACTAAATATGAAAACTCTCTATTCTAGACCTTTTGGAAAGGATCCTAACTATAGTTCTCTAAAAGTGTTAGGGTGCAAGTGTTTCTCTTACTTAAGAAGTTACACCAAGGATAAATTCTCAAAAAGAACCTATCCTTGTGTCTTTTTAGGTTAGAGCCTTATTCACAAAGGATATCGATGCTTAGACATGACAACAAATAGAATTTACGTATGTAGGCATGTGATTTTTGATGAATTTATATTGCCCTTTGATGCTAACAACTATGATACAAGTTGTGGAAGAGAACTTGTGGTTTTTGAACATTTAGGTTATGAAGATTGGACTAAAACCAATAAAGCATTGAATGAACAATAAAAGAATATTAGAGAACATAGCAACAACCTCAAAACAGTCTGTGTAGATGAGCATCAAGGCAGCACCCTTGTGTCCACACAACCACTGCCCAATGGAGAACAGACTGTTATACATCAAGACCCTCTTCTTCTGCAGCAACAAATCTTTAGGGAAATTGAGCGTGAAGTCCCAACTAGAAGTGAGGAAGACCAACTCAACATTCTGGAGTTCATAAAGCCATTGCCTAGCCAAAATTAGACCAACAATATCACCTCACTATCCACTGAAATTGCACTTGAAGCTATCAGACAGTGTAATACAAATAATGCAGACAACAACTACACAAATTTGCAACCAGCAGACCATAGCCAACTTGGCAACCAATTTCCAAACAATAGGATGCTGAAACTGAAATACACCAGCAGGGGACTGATGCTGAAATTGACTTTGCTGCAACAAACCTCTAAGGAGCAACAACTAAAGCCTCACTCACGAAGCACCAAGTTGAGACACAACTTGTTAACTAGCTCAACACTCATCCAGTTCAGCTCACATCAGTTAAGGTAAGTAAATTACTAGATATTAGTAAATTCCTCTATGTTGACTTGGTTTATCATTCTACAGGTACCAAAGACAATACTTCTGCGTTGGAAAATCATCAAGTAGTAGAAAATGTGGACAACACCAATGCAGCCCAGCTCACAAACACTCACTGATTACAAAAGGAAAACTCATCAACAATCCAGCTCTTGATCCAACATAGAGCCACCCAATGCCACAAACACATACACTTCACTCACCATAAAGCCATGTTAGTTCAACCCAAGAGTTGCAAGTCAACACTCAAAATTTCATAATGGAGATAAGCTATGCATGAAGAGATGAAGGCACTAGAGGATGACCATACTTGGGATTTAGTGTAACCTCTTGCCAACACCAACATCATAGGTTCCAAATGGATTTTCTAAACCAAACTAAAGGAAGATGACACTGTTGAAAGACACAAAGCTCGACTGGTAGCTCATGGGATATTCATAGATTGAGGGACTAGACTATGATGAAACCTTCAACCTAGTGGTTAAACCTACAATGATTATGTTGATCTTAGCCTTAGCCATTCATTTTGGATGGAACTTAAGAAAACTCAAAGTAAAAAATGTATTTCTCCATGGTTACATGAAGTAAGATGTGCACATGGCTCAACCACCAAGATTTTAGCACTCAAGCATACCAAACCTTGTGTGAAACTTAACAGATCTCTCTATGGCTTAAAACAAGCCCCAATAGCATGATTTGAAAGGTTATCCTAATGTTTGCTACACACCAAGTTCACTAATCCCTCATTATTCATTCTAAATAATAGTTCGTCTCTCACGCTAATGCTAGTTTATATGGATGATATAATTCTGATAGGCACCAACGCAGAGTTCATGGAAGATCTAATTCATCAGCTTGGTAAATAATTCACCCTAAAGGACCTAGAATTGCTCCACTATTTCTTAGGCATTAAAATCATACACATATCAACTAGAATGACCATGTCACGATCCAAATATGCTCAAGATATTCTCCCCAAAGCTGGAATGATCGAAGCAGCTCCATTAAGTACCCTCAGCTGTTGCCACTTCTACTGAAGCTACAAAGCAATTGATCAAAAGCAGTATAAGAGCATCGTGGGGTCCCTTCATTGTCTAACTCTTACAAGACATGATTTAACCTTTGTTATGAACCGAGTGTATCAGAGTCTACAAGAACCTAAGCATAAAGACCTCAAAGCAGTCAAACACATACTAAGATATGTTAGACGAACAATCAGGTATGGTCTAGTCTTTCACAAACATGGATCTCTAAATCTTTATGGCTTTTCTTATGCAGATTGGACTGGATGTCCTAACACTAGAAGAAGCACATCTGGATCTTGCATTTTCCTAGGAGCAAGTTGCATATCATGGAGTTCTAAGAAGCAAACTATAGTAGTAAGATCAAGCTTAGAAGCTGATTATAGAGCAATAACATCAACCACAACTGACCTCACATGGATCATGTTCTTGCTAAGAGATATTGGTGTCAAAATGACAACTCCACCTAAAATATTGTGTTATAATATAACTACTATACATATGGCGAAAAATCCAGTTTTTCATGTTAGAACCAAGCACATGGAAATTGGCTACCATTTTGTAAGAGAAAAGGTTCCAAGGGGTCACCTAATTACTAAATTTTTGCCATCAACAAGACAAGTAGATCAGCTGATATATTTACCAAACCCTTAGCAAAAGCAAACTTCAAAGATCTAAGAAGCAAACTAGGAGGGTATAAGATACCCACCAGTTTGAGGAAGATGTGAAATTTGGTCCTATTTTATAGCTATTATTTCTCCCGCAATCGAGGAAATCAAGCAGACTTTAATTTTCTCTAATCACTGCTATCAAGTCAGAATCACAGTAGCCTTCACAGTAAAATCATAGCAGATTGCAGAATAGATTTTTGAGTGATCCATTGGGCAATATCCTCATTGCCTTTACCTATTGTACACCAAGCTACATTTTCCTTTTATTTTCTCAAAAAATAATCCAGCCTCTTTTTGTGTAAAAAGGAAATTTTTTATTCCTTTTTTATTCTTTTCTTCATCAATGTACTAGTCGTTAGTAATGAGGAGAAGATCTTTCTCCTCTTCGTGGAAGCTTCTTTAAGTAGAGTAGTGTAATCAATTTTGCTGTAAGAAAAATAAGAGATTTGAATCCAATCTTGATCTAAATTCTTTCATCTTCACTCTCACAAGCAACTCAAGTCAAGTTAGTGACGTGGTAAGGTTGTGGAGGATGCAAGAAAATGGCGAAGCCAGTAGGTGACAGATTCGAAATGCTACTAACCCTCATCCAAATCTTGGACTTGGGGCATGACAAATGGTATTAGAGTGAGACGTCTCTTGGTAGGATGTGGTTTGGCGAAGAGAACCAAGGCAAAAGTTGGTGGGCTGACAAGCGCACCTGGTGTTCGATCGGTCTCTAGCAGGTGCCAAAAACTTGATCGCCACCCGGTGCGATGCCCCGCAGTGTATGGGTCAGTTTTAGTATAGTGAATATGAGTGTCGAGTGTCGCCCTCGGGATTGGGTTTCTAGCTTGATTGATTACCACAGATAATTACACCTCATTTTATCTAGGGAATCTTTTATTTG
>JAOANK020020470.1:0-21333 GCA_026257165.2 Telfairia occidentalis | reverse complement strand
TTCTTCTTCTTCTTCTTCTTCTTCTTCTTCTTCTTCTTCTTCTTCTTCTTCTTCTTCTTCTTCTTCTTCTTCTTCCTCCTCCTCTCTGATTTTGTTTTCTTCATTTTCCTTCTTTTTCTTCTTTTCACTTTCTCTCTCTTCATTTCGAAAAAATAAACCATTTTGTTTCTCTTCTTTTTTTAACTAAAAAAAACCCTCTTACACTTGTCAATCTAAAAGCACACACACCTCCACAACACCCTCACATGTGCACTTTCTCAAAATTTTGAAAAATCCAACCATTTTTCTTTTTTTTTTTTTTTTTTTCTTGAAGTGAAAAGGCAAAAATTCTCTTACATGGGAAGGTTCCACCTCTCGTTCAGGTGAATCCACAACATGGTATACAACTTTCAAAGGTTTAGCATCCATAGGTGTCAGTTTATGGTTGGGTACAGGTGGGCTAGGAACTTGATCATCTTCAAAGGAAGAGGAGGTCTTCAAGATTATTGGTTCTGCGGTGCTAGTGGCCTTAACCTTCTTCTCTGTTCCTCAAATTTTTGTCCACCTTCACCTCTCGTTGACACCATTTTTTTGATAGTTTGGCTTCAGCAGATTGAAACAAAAGTGTGCCTGAAACACAAAAACTTGAAGAGAAAAACTGTTGTATTTGCAGAAGGAAGAAAATAGAAAATAAATAGCAAGCGAGCGAGGGTGGTAAGCAAGGTAGGCTTTAAATAGTGAATGGAGAAAGAAGGAAAAAACTTTTCCATTTCCCTCCTCATAGTAACTTTTTCAAAATTGGAAGCATATTTCTTTTTCCCCTTTTGTTTTCATTTTTGAAATAACCTCTTTACGCTTACAAGTATTACAACGTGGCTCTATTCGTACTACACTTCGCAGATTCAATATCATGGCCTACAATTTTCTGCACCTTATGTTATGTCGGTTTTAAATGCTCACTGTTCGCGTGTGTGTAGGTGAAACACTACACAAATTAAATGTGCAAGTGTACACAGTTTGTAGAAAGTGATAAGCTTTTTTATATCGTATCCACAGGGATTAGCAGTAGATTTTGACTTATAATACTTTGATCTCTTGGCGAATTTAAGGTAACATAAAGGATGACAGCTAATTATTTTTATAACTCATGTTGAATCAATTAAAATGACAAAATAATAAGAATGCTAAAGCAGTTGCAACGTCATGAAAAATGGGCCAAGATTAAGGAAACACACTAATTTCTCTGAGATAGAATGCTGAAGCAAATGAATTGCAGGATCAATTCACACAACAATAGTCTTTCGGAATCCAGATCTCCCACTCTTCTTGAGTTAATTTCCACTAACTTATATGAGTAAAATCTGTCGTTTTCGTGCATTAGGTGAATGATTATTCATTACCTCTCCACTTAGCCAGCAACTAATCTAATCTTAGAGGCTAATGTGTCTTACAAGCAACCTAGTCCTCATGTCTTCTTTCGAAGCTTGGAGAAGATAGCTATGCCTGTTGGCATAAACGTTAAACAATGAGAACACTTATAAAACAAATCAATCCAACAAGCTTTTACTTCGAAACTAGAATCAGTTTAATAAAATCTCCCTTAATCCCCACCCAAAGGTGATTAGTTCAGGATAACGTAAAGAACAAATAGCAACATAAATTCAAAAACAATAAAGGAAAACATATTGTGAAAACTTCTTAAGAATTGTAGAATCGAAGTCTTCATGGATGCAGTGAATAGAATTGTTTCTCTCATTTAACCTCCATGAAGTTTTTCTTCTTAAACTCTTGGAATTAGAACAACAACTACGAAAACTTCTCATTGAAAAGTAGAAAATTGAGAATTTGACTTCCAAAAATTAATTCCTCTTTCAATTGGTGGCCTTCGTTTCTATTTATAAGCTCCCTTTTGTGATTAAGAAACTTATTAGGTCAAATCGTTTAAGTGGCTTGCATCTAACGATGGATTAATTTAGAAAAAGATAAGATAAGTTTCCATATTTGAATTTTTGCTATCTTCACACGGATTTTGTCTGCCCGTTTTGCTAGATAAATGGTCGATCAATTCTTTTGCTATTCTAATGCTCTATCAATTTCCTGCCCAACAAACGACCCATAATTAGTAGCAATTACGTACAATTTCCTTTAATTCTAGCCCAATGCTCTCTTAAATATTACGCTGCAACAATCTAAGGGTTCTCAAAAGTCATGTAAGAAAAACAAAGATAATTCAAGCAATTTCTTCATGAATCAAAGGCAAATCTCTTCAAGCATAATATGATATTTATCCTAAAAGACTCCTAATAACTCTCTTTTGGAGAGTTATCAAAATCTCTAAACTTGAACTATTGCTCGTCCTCAAGTAATGCTTTAAAACTTCTGAGAAAACAAAACAAATGATCTTGCAAACAAAATCCTTCAGCAAAATGGAATAAACAATCTAGTGAAAGATTATTAACTATCAAGCTATCTCCATCTTTTTTAGGTCAATCCCTTATCTTCCTTTCACCTTTCTGCATAAGCCACAAATTTCACTTATTCTAAAGATCCTAACTCTTAGCTAGCTAACTCCTAAATTATCAACCTTGCTATGCAATCCCTCAATTAGAATCTCATCTTATTTCCTTCTCTCTCCTATTTTTGAATCCCCTAGATTTTATTTTAAACAAATTGCTCACATATTGATCTCTTAAAAGAACTATATAAAACAAATATTCTATTCCTTTTAAGTCACAGCCTTTTTCAGACTCATCACTTATCAAAAATTTTATTCATATTCTTGGTAGCAAACCTTTGTGTTCTAAAGGTATAGTACATTCAAGTAGCACCCATCCATCGTAATCCCCTTTTCCTTTTCTGGAATATTCACTTGTCTCCTGATTTTTAAAAAGCATACAAGTGTTTAAAAGGAGAGCAGTGTACTACCAAAAATAGAGGAATGCACATTTAAAATTTTAAATAACGACCATAAGGACTCACATCCCAAAACTTAAAATGTGCATTGTCCCAATGTGCTAGATAATAAATAGGGGGTAAATTCCCAAACTTAATCTAAGGCAACCTAAACAAGTTTGATCGAGCAAACAAAATGTTCGTCTAATTGCTAGAGCAAGGTTTCTTTAGGAATCAACTAAACTAACAGCAAATTCTTAAGATTAGGCAAAATAAGTGGGCTTATTTATGCAAAACAAAATTAGTCAATAAGTTTTCAACCCTAAAAGTCAAAAACTATTGCTCTCATACTAGTTAAATGTGTCTTCTACCAAAAGGCTTAAAACTATCTAAGTTGCTCAATCAGACTTTTTGCTTAACTAAGGCTATGTTAGCGGGCAATACAACTAGATTACTACATCAAAACCTTTGTTTTTCCAAAACCCACACATAATTTCGTTGATTTTAGTGTAGTAGAATACAAAATTAGGATTCAAAATATAGATGGAGGGTCTATAACAGACAATTTAAAAATAAAACATAAAATATCAGAAGCAGACAAATAAAAACACCAACAAGAAGTAAAATTTCCTAAAGATCAAGAGAAAAAGGGACGACCAACATCCGTTGAAATGTTTAGTCTTCGAACATTAGATCTTGTTCCTCCTCAACTTGGTCATGCACTACTCGAGGTGGTGGGATCCATAGGTTCATCAAGTCATTTGGAAATGGTGGGAAAGCAGCATAGAGCTTAATAAAGTTTGTGCGCAAGGCATCTTTAAAAGCAGAGTCATATCGTTTGGCATAATTCCAGAAAGTTTGTAGTTGGCGCTGTTCGAATTCCATCCTATTCATCACCAACTTCTGTTGCTTCAGCAATCGATATACGCTGCACAATAATCTGCCTCCCTTTTTTTTATAGATGTTCAACACACTGAAATCATACTAAGTCGGTAGTGTCGATTACTCCTTTATCAAATAAGGGTATATCTTCATCATATATAGGCACACCTGTCCTCTTACACAACATAGTGGTCGTGTTGGGGAAAAATAACTTGCATACTGTCTTTTTAGCATGCAGATAGATTTCACGAGCAATTATTTTTTCCACATCAATGGTAAAACTTCTCATGATTGCAAAGACTAGAAGGATCCAATCTTTATTGATTATGGAGTCATGGGTTATTGGTAGCAGTCTGGTTTTCAGAAAGGAAAGCCACACATTAGCTTGTGTCTTCAGGTATGCTGACTGAAAAGTTCTTACTCCAGTAGAAGATACTCGCCACTGCGCTCCCTCGACAGCTACGTCTCAAACAACTGCATTCAACTATTCTTGGGAGGGTGCAATCACCATCTCATCATAAATTGCATGTGAAAGATCTTGAAGGTTGTAGATGCTGTTAATAGTGCCTGGAGAAAACTCAATAGGAACACCTCTCATCATGGTTTCAAATCCGTTGGCCTCATCCAAATTGGCATAAAATTTGCAAATAATGCCCATCATTGCCGTGTCAGGTTTTTGGCAGAAGGTGTTTTAGGAGTGGTTGATGATTCCAGTGGAGATATAGCGGGGCAAATTGTCAAATGGTTCAAGGAATCCTCGTTCAAGTACGAAGTCCCTCTTCTTGATGGTTTGATAATGCTCCCTTACTGCATCATTAATCAATCGATCAAAAATGGTCTCACACATGGGTTCCTTCCCTATTTTGCTTTGCCTTTTTGACAACAAGGATCTCTACCTCTAGTTCCTTAGGAGGTGTAATTTTCTTTTTCTTCTTGGACTTCTTTTTACGCTTTGGTGTATAAGAGATGTGTCAATGGTTGGTTCTTCAATCAAATCTTCCATAGTGATTTCCTTTTGGACTGGTTGTTCTTCTGTTTGCGCTTCTTCTTCCACCACAAGCAATATGACCACTCACTCTTCTTTCATTTGAACATCAGGGACTTCTTCTGGTTGAATGTTAGGTACTTCCTTCAGTTGAACCTTTTGTTCAGCTACTGGTGTAGATGGTTCATCCACTTGTTCTTGGAGCTCAGGTAAGACCTCTTAAATGATAGGCTGAACCTCGCTTGGACTTGACAGTGCAACCACCTTCTTGGGTTTCTTTTTCTTATCTTTCTTCTTTGTTTGCAGTGAAGGAATGGTTTCTTCCACTGTTAGAAGGATGGTCTCCTAAGCAGGTGGAGCGGCTAAAGCATCAACAAAAGGTCAACATCAAAATTTTGCAGCCTTCTGGTTCTGGGTTTGGAAGCCATGGTGGTAGAAAGCTTCAAGAGTTTCGTGTGCAATGGAGAAGAAAGAGTTTGCGAATATGGATGAAAATGATTAACACTAATGCCATATATATATATAACCAGGATTAAAGGGCAAGTTAGTCATTAAAATTCATTGAAACTCAACTTAATTAGCCCATGCAACAAATAGTTTTGGAATGATAAAATCAGAATAAAATCCCAACGACAGGAAAATTATTACTGCTTTGTCAAAATACTTGCACCCGACAAAACATCCATCAGATCATTTATTACAGCAGGTTAATTTTTGAATTTTTAAACCCAAAATACTTATCTCTATCCTCAAAATATCTGCTACCTCAATCTCTGCAATTTTTCTTTTATTTTTCCATAATTATCTACACAAATAATGAGATGAAATTAGAATAAGATAATTATGAAATTGCGATTCAAAATGGAAATTTTATTTTGAGAATTATATGAAATTCAAACCAAAATTAGAATAAAATAAAATAAAAATTAAAACAGTAAAAAGAAAGGGAGCGAACATTAATTTGACATTATAATCAAATATTGCTCATGCAATGTCCTTGCTCGATCAAGGTGCTAGCAATTAGAGAGAAACACATTTCCTAAGAAAGTTCTCTCCCTAGTAATGCTTTATCCTTTGTCCATTGACTTTAAAGCTTCTCCCATTGTTTTCATCTCTCAACATAACAGCTCCACATTGGAAAACTTTTAAAACGGTAAATAGTCCAGACAAACGAGATTTTAATTTTCCAGGAAAAAGTTTAACTCTCAAAATATACAATAGTACTTGTTGACCTTTCTCAAATTTCTTTTGGATCAATCTCTTATCATGCCAGACTTTAATTTTCTTCTTGTAAATTTTTGCATTTTCATAAGAAAAGTGACGATGCACCTCCAATTCATTTAACTGTAAGAATCTCATTGCTCCAGCAGTAGTGGTGTCAAAATTGAGTTTCTTTAAAATCCAGAATGTCTTGTGCTCTAACTCTAAAGGTAAATGACATGCTTTCCATAAACTAACTTATAAGGAGACATTCCTAAAGGTGTTTTGAATGCGGTTCTATAAGCCCAACGAGCATCTGGTATCCTAAAAGACCAATCATTTCTAGTTGGGTTAACAACCTTTTCTAGGATACCCTTAATTTCCCTATTTGAAACCTCGGCTTGACCATTGTCTTTTGGGTGATAAGGGGTTTAGACTCTGTGCTTAACTCCATACTTTGCTAATAAATTACTAGGGATCCTATTAATAAAATGAGATCCGTCATCACTTATTAAAGCACATGGAGTTCCAAAACGAGTAAAAATATTTTTCTCGAGAAATTTTGAAACTGTTTTTGCATCATTTTGGGCACAAGCAACTGCTTCTACCCATTTTGACACATAGTCAACGACAAGCAAAATGTACAAGTTGCCATTTGATGGAGAAATGGACCCATAAAATCAATCCCCTACATATCAAATAACTCTATCTCCAAAATGTAAGTCAGTGGCATCTCATCCTTGATTCTAATATTGCCTTTCCTTTGGCATTTATAACATGTTTTGCTAAATATGTAAGCATCCTTGAATAGCTTTGGCTGCAATCCTTTGTCCCCCAAAATGTCATTCATAAGGTGCCATGTGACAATGCTCCAGAATTGCTGGAACTTCTGATTGAAGTACAAATCTTCTTATAATTCCATCAGCATACTGTCTATAGATAAATGGATCATCCCAAAAATAGAAGCACACATCATGAAGAAATTTCTTCAATTGTTGCTTCATCAAATCTGGTGGTAATATACATGCAGCCAAATAGTTAGCAATATCTACAAACCAAGGAAATTCAACATCAGTAATTTGAGCTACCATAAATAATTGTTCATCAGGATAACAGTCTTGAATCTTTGGTTACTACAACATATCCTTTGTTTGCTTAACTCTTGACAGATGATCTGTAACAAAGTTCTTAGAACCCTTCTTGTCTTTTATCTCCAAGTCAAATTCTTGCAATAGAAGCACCCATCTACTAAGTCTTGGCTTTGCTTTCTTCGCCAATAGATAACGAATTACTACATGATATGTAAAAACCATAACTTTAGATCTTATGAGATATGGTCTAAATTTTTCAAAACCAAAAAGAACTGCTAAAAGATCTTTTTCTATAGTGGTATAATTCAACTATGCTTCATTCAAAGTCTTGCTGGCGTAATAAATTGGATGAATCATCTTGTCATGTTTGGGTCCAAGCATTTATCCAACTACATAATCACTTGCATTACACATTAGTTCGAATGGTAGATTCCAATTGGGTGATGAGATAATTGGCACAGTGATTAATGCTTCTTTAATACCTGAAAAGCTTTCTGCATTGAACTCAAAAGATTAGTTAGCTTCTAATTACATGCAAAGAGGTTTAGAGATTTTGGAAAAATCCTTAATAAACCTTCAGAAAAAACTTGTATGGCCAAGGAAGCTTCTAATTCTCTTAACAAAATTGGGTGGTTTCATCTTCTCAATGAGCTCAATCTTGGTTCTATCCACTTCTACCCCTTTTTCTGAAATTTTGTGTCCTAGAACAATGCCTTCCTTCACCATGAAGTGACATTTTCCCCAATTTAAGACCAAGTTAGTCTCTTCACATCTCTTCAAAATCTTGTAAAACTTTTCTAAACAGGAGGTGAATGAGTGTCCAAACATTGAAAAAGCGTTCATAAACACTTCCATAATTGATTCAACCATGTCAGAAAATATAGCCATTGTACATCTTTGGAAAGTTGTTGGAGCATTGCAAAGACTAAAGGAAATCCTTCTAAAAGCAAATGTACCATATGGACAAGTAAAAGTAGTTTTCTCCTGATCATCAAGGGCTATACTAATCTGATAATAACTCGAATAACCATCTAAGAAGCAATAGTAAGCTTGATGTGCAACTCTATCCAACATTTGGCCAATAAAAGGTAGAGGAAAATGATCCTTACGTGAAGCTATATTGAGCTTCCTATAATCCATGCATACTGTTAACTCTCCAAAAGAGAGTTACTATAGCTCTAATATTGAATATTGGCTGTAGTTAAGATGTTATAAGATGAGAATAACTTATTGATATACTGAAATTAGTATGTTCACATGCTTTATATTAGTATATCGTGCTGATCCAAATGTCATACCTATACATGATTAAATCAGGGGTGAAAAGTAGAGCAAACAACAGGTTCTAGTGAAAAAAAAGGAATTATGCTGAATGACCTAATAGCATTTGGCGCCTGAAATGCTGCAGCATAGCGACAAGAAGAATATTCCTAGATTCCACTACTGTATGGACATTATTCTGTGAGGCACATGTGACATCCTAGAGAGGTAGGATTTGAGCTATTCTCACACACATGAGCTCAAGAGGGCATGATGGACATTTCTCAGTGTGATGTTATTTTAGGGCAAAGGAGGGCACAGAACCAGAGGAGCGTCGAACAAGGAGAAGAAGAAAAGGAGAAATTCCTTTCAAAAGAAGGAACAACTCCCAGCTGAGCTTCTGCTGCCACTCGTGCCTTAGCACCCTTATTTTCCATTTTTAAATCTTTGTTTCTCTACTATTGTTTCATTGTTGCACTATTTAACCTTTTTGTCAATTTGTATTACGTTTTGTTGCATTTAAGAATTCTTATCGGACAACATTTTTATCGCATTAATATGAGTTGCAACTAACTTCTTTATGGGTAGTTGGTGGTGGGTGCGTTAAGCTGAAACTTTGTTGTGGCTAAGTTTGGAAAGTAAGAAAAGTTTTAGGGTCGTTCTTTTCCTCTTGAACTGTTGTAATCGTGAACTTCCCAGGTGGCCGTCGGTAGTTCTGGCTAGCTAGTGTCCTTGCTAAATTGTAATGTGCTAGTCGAAACCAGTAGAAGAGATATAGCAGATGTGATAGAACCTGTAGACTCATTAGACATAATGAAGAAGCTATAAGACCAAATGGGTAACGTCAAGAAGCACTAAATCTGATGTTAGACATAAATAGGATTCACATTTTAGTATATTATGCTCGACATAGTGAGTATGCAGAACAAGTTTGCCTATGGGATAAAACATCTCACTCCCAGACAATGCTGCAACATTGAGTCGCTTAGCAAAGTCGAATACTATTAATTACCCTTTTTTTGCAATTATTTGATTACTGCCTAGAGAACTCATCTGAAATGATTGTTTCCCCCTTTCCCTTTTCTTCATGTTCAACACATCGCGTAGTTTAGCTTATTGATTGTGAAGATTTGAGTTAGTGTGAGTCGTAGATAGTGTAGTCCCTATGGATCGATATCCTGGAATATTCCAATATTACTTGTACAATTGCTTATACTTGAGCATTCTTTGTCTTCATTTTCTATATTATTTCGCATTGTTGAAGCATACTTATCGCACTTCTTTGAGGACAACACATACCCTCCAACCTGTAACTGTCATAGTTGGAATAAGTTCATTGGCTTTGTTTTTTTTATCACTGTCATTCCTCTTTTCTTAGGTACATAGTGAACAAGACTAACCCAATTACTATCTGTAATAGGATACATGATTCCAACATCTAACCACTTAATGACCTCTTTTTTCACAACTTCCTTCATGGTGGACTCAACCTTCTTTGCTGCTCCATAGATTTAAAATTTTCATCTTCTAAATTGATCTTATGCATAAAAAAAGATGGACTTATTCCTTGAATATCTACTAGAGTCGAACCACTTGCCTTTTTATGTTGCTGCAGGAATTATATCAATCGATCTTCGTTATTTGGCGATAAGTTTTTTGCAACAATGCTTGCCAGTGTTTACTTTTCTCCAAGATACATATACTTCATATGCGATGGTAGTGGTTTCAATTCTAGCTTTGGTGGTTCCTCAATAGATGGCTTCATCAGTGGAGATTTCCTGTCATTCAAATTAATAGTATTAAATGTTTTTTTATAGTTTGAAATCTCATATACCTCAGTATTTGTTAGATCAGCACAATCGATCACACATTCTTCATCTAAGGATTAAACATCCCCAAACTATTGAATATGGTGCTCCCGCAATTTTTCCTCAATTGTATTCTCAACAATTTCTTCCAACTCTTGAACGGTTGAACATTCCTTAATTTCTGTTGGATATCTCATGGTGTCAAATACATTGAACTTTACTTCCTGGTCATGGACTCTCATGTCAATTCCCCTTTCTATACGCCAATCAACGTTCTGCCTGTTGCTAAGAATGGTCTTCCCAAAATTATAGGCACTTTGTCCAATTCGTAATCCAAAATGATGAAATTTGTTGGGAAGATGAATTTGTCAACTTGCACCAAGATGTCTTCAATCTTGCCTTCCGTATAAGTAATTGATTTGTCAGTGAGTTGAAGAGTCACAGTCGTTGGCCTTGCTTCTCCCACTCCTAACTTCTTATAGATGGATAATGGCATGAGATTGAGACTGGCTTCAAGATCACATAACGCTCTTTCCAATTCTTTTCCACCAATTGAAATAGGAATGGTAAATGACCCAGAGTCCTTAACATTTAGAGGTAGCTTAGTTTTAGGGCTTGCACTACATTCCTTAGTTAAAGAAACTATTTCATATTCTCTAACATTTTTTTCTTTCTCAAAATATCTTTGAGAAACTCTATATAATTTGGTATCTGCTCAAGAGCTTCTACCAATGAAATGTGTATGTGGAGTTGTTTCAGTACTTCTAAAAACTTCTTAAATTGGGCCTTTTCAATTTTCTGTTTAAGCCTTTGTGCATAGGGAGGTGGTGGAGACTTGAAAGGAGTAACAGGAATATACTTCTGAGATTCTACAGGTTTTATTCTAGAAACTTCCTCTGTATTGTCTTTTACTGTTTCTTCAATTCTTACCTTCTAGCTCTCGCTATCTTGGTGCTCTGCCGAATTCTAAAAGACATTCGTTTGTTGAGGCAAAGAACTTGTTCTAGCCATGGTTTTCCCACTTCTGAATTCTACTGCCTCTAGTTGCTGTTTACCTTCTCTTCTATGGTTTTCAGTATTTGCAAGTAATTGTTCTTGAGGTCTATTCTTCAACTCACTTGCCAATTGTCCAATTTGAATTCTAAGTTCCTTAAGGAAGCTTGTTGGCTTTAAATCATAGCGTCTTTTTTAGCCATATATATCTTCATCATGTTTTTTTAACGAATTACTCAAATTGCTAGGATTTTACTAGGGCATTAGACTATTTTCTTGTGGCACAAATTGTTGATTCTGTTGTCCGAATGTAAGTGGATAATTTCCCTTTGGTTGAACTGGAGGATCATGGTGATTTCCTCCTAAACTCCAGGAGAAATTAGGATGGTTCCTCCATCCAAGATTGTAGGTGTAAGAATGTGGGTTATTTCTTCCTATGTAACAAACTGATACTGGATTGCTGGGGCAAAATTCATAAGTGTGCCCTTCCCCACAATAAGCATAAGATTCCACTGTGACTTGATTCACAACAACATTTTGTGGTGTAGTGTTCCCTAGAGGTAAAGGTTTGATCAAATTTGTTAATGAAGCGATATCTGCCCTAATAGATGTTAAAACATCAACTTCTCTAATTCCTTGTGGTCTTTTTCCAGTGTTTGATCTTGCATCATACCATTGATAACAATTGATAGATATCTTTTCCAAAATTTCGTACACCTCATGATATGTTCTTGATAGTAAAGCACCATTTGCTGAAGCCTCTACCATGCTCTGTGTAGCTACATTTAAACCATTATAGAAGGTCTCTAGTTGAATACAATAGGGTAATCCATGGTGAGGACACTTTCTAAGGAGTTCCTTGTATCTTTCCCATGCATCACTAAAGGGTTCATCCATATATTGCATGAAAGAAACAAGTTATGCTCTACGTTTGACATTCCTTGTAGGTGGGAATTACTTAATTAGAAACATTTATGCCAATTCATTCCAGGTAGTAATGGATCCTGGAGAAAATGTATTTAACCAAGCTTTTGCACTATCCCTTAATGAATATGGGAACAAAATTAAACGCCGAACATCTTTAGAAACTCCTTGAAGCACAAATCAATCGCTCACTCCTAGAAAATTCTCCAAATGCAAATGTGGACCTTCTATAGGTAAACCATGAAATTGACCTATGGTTTGTAACATATGAAACATCACAAGCTTCATCTCAAAGTTTACTGCCTGAATATTTGGTCTAACAATCCCTAGATTTAGTTCATTGAACATTGGGACTGCATAATCTTTAATGACTCTTTCCCTGTCATTGGCTAAGATTATAGGGTTTTAACCTGATCGACTTGTCTAATTTGCTGTTGTATTGCTGGTGCAAGTAACAAGACTTCTCCTTTGTTTGGTTGTTGATTTGCTTGCTCCATCTGTCCTTCAAGAGGGATAGGGTTATGCTCCATTGAATTCGCTTGATTTCTCAATTCTATTCTTAGTCTTTGAAGTGTTCCTTGAATCTCTAGATCAAATTCAACCACCAAATTAGAATTAGTATTCATGCACCATTTATGTAATAAAAAAGAAATTAAATCAACTTAGATAAAGCTCTAATTCACCAAAAAAAATTAAATTCAAATAAGCCAAAATTCAAACTAATTCCCAGAAACGGCACCAAAAACTTCTTTGTGTGTGTAGGTGAATAAAATCACACAAAATTAAATGTACAAGTGTACATAGTCTGAAACAAGTGATAAGTATTTTTATATCGTACGCACATGGATTAGCAGTAGATTTTAACCTATTAGACTTTGCACTCTTGGCAACTTCAAGGTAACAAAAAGGATGATGGTTGATTATTTTTATAACTAATACTGAATCAGTTAAAATGATAAAATAATAAGAATGCTAAAACAGTTTTAACGTTATGAATAAATGGGCTCAGATTAAGGTAACATGCTAATTTCTCTAACATAGAATGCTGAAGCAAAAGAATTGCAGGATCAACTCCCACAACAATAGCCTCTCGGAATCCTTCCAAATCTCTTTGATTTGTTAAGTTAATTTCCACTAACTTATATGAGTTAAATTTGTTGTTTATGTGCATTAGGTGAATGATTTTTTCAAACCTCCCCACTTAGCCAACAACTAACCCAATCTTATAGGCTAATGTGTTTTATAATCAACCTACTCCCCATGTCTTCTTCCGAAACATAGAGAAGATATCTATGCGTATTGGCTAGACAGACATAAAAGTTAAACAATGAGAACACTTATAAAACAAATCAATCCAACAAGCTTTAACTTCAAAACTAGTATCAATTTAGTAACATCTCCCTTAATCCTCACCTAAAGGTGTTTAGTTCATGCTATCGTAAAGAACAAACAATAACATAAATTCAAAAATAGTAAAGGAAAACATATTGTAAAAACTCCTTAAGAGTTGTAGAATCAAAGTCTTCAAGGATGCCATGAATAAAATCACTTCTCTCCTTTAACATCCAAGCAGTTCTTCTTCTTCAAATCTTGGAATTAGAACAACAACTACAAAAACTACGAAAACGTCTAATTGAAAAGCAAAAAATCTAGAATTTGACTTCTAAAAATTAGTCTTTCAGTTGGCGGCCTCCTTTTCTATTTATAAGCTCCCTTTTGTGATAAGGAAACTTATTAGGTCAAACAGTGGATTAATTCCAAAAAAATATAAGATAAGTTTCCATATTTGAATTTTCGTTATCTTCGAACAGGTTCTGTCTGGCTATTTTGCTGGATAAATGCACGATCAATTCTTTTGCTATTTTTATGCTCTATCAATTTCCTGCTCAACAATAAACCCTCAGAATTAGTAGCAATTACGTAAATTTTCCTTTAATTCTAATCCAGTGCTCTCTTAAATATTATGCTACAACAATCCGAAGGTTCTCAAAAGTCATGTAAGCAAAAAAAGAGAATTCAAGCAATTTCTTCATGAATCAAAAGCGAATCACTTCAAGCATAATATGAATTTTATTCTAAAAGACTCCTAAAAACTCTCTTTTAGATAGTTATCACTCACAAATGATGAATTCGGACACCACTACCAATGCGACAACCTCTTATCATATCATTTGTCCATTTTTAATGCTAATTTTATTAAAAGAAAAGAAACGAATAAGATAAACTACAAATAAATAAAAAAGCAAGTGAAAAAATAACACAATTAAATAAATAGGTGCAATAAATCTTTCTCCCTGTTACTGGCGGCATTTTGTTGATCTTGGCTCATTGCTCTTAAAAGTTTATGGTGGTTACACTGGATTTTAACCTACAATGTCTAGATGATAACCCATTTATTACCTCACATCACTCACGTATGCTCATAAAACCAGGTTAACTCAACTCAGATGCCAGCTCGATCCCCAGGTAGCAGGTGTTCCATAAAATGTCAACTTAAATACCTTCAGCCTTAGATAGGATCTTGCCGAGTGAGTTTTGTAAACTTAGTTTTACAAGAAATCGACCTAATTTAACTATTAAAGGACGTTGATTTTGAGTGATTAACCATAAGTGAGCATGTTGTTTATCTGAGTTATAGATTTTAAATGTCTAATTGATTTTATAACACTTATAAAATAAAAGACATACATCCATAACATACATCCACATTTATATCATAAATTAATATAACACTTATACTAATTCTCATGATATTAATCCATGCATACTATATATTATAACATTTATAACATGCTTGCAATCATATCATAAATTAATATAACACTTGTACTAATTCTCATGATAATTATTTATGCATACTATATATTATAACATTTATAACATACTTGCAATGCATGCATCATGATTATCCTATGGTGGGGTTTTTAAATCTATATGATATACATTATGCATAAAAGATTAATTTAATTTAAACATACATTCACAATGCATAAATAAAATAAACAAGCTAAAATGGATTAATTTTCGCATCTCAAGCACACAAATAGCTAAATTATTACAATAATAATCTCCAAAATGTGCTTGAACCGACCTGAACCGCTTCGAATCGGCTTGAACCATGTGAAAAGGGACTGAGCCGGCCTCCAAAACACCAAAGGAGATCTGAACATGCTGTAGGGAGTTGAATCGGACCAGCACAAGCTGAACCAAACCGCCTTGGTCGCGCGCGCCTTTTCTAGATTTGAAGCGTAACGTCGAGATGTCATTGAACAACGTCTCGATGCTGTCTGGGCAGTAGATCAACTATGGTTATGTCTAGCTGCGTGTTTGCCCAATCTTCAAAATTACATCCTAATTTCGACTCTAATTGACTCCAACAAATTACAAACTCTTTATCACACATTTAAGCCCTTACATTACCAGGCAATTACAAATTATTTCAACAATTGAACGATTAAAAGGATGCCAAAATCACAAAACTTCATTTTAGTATCAACATGCATTCATCTCATGAATTCAACCCCACCAATGCAAATTAAGTGCAATTAGCGTGCTCTGATACCAATTGAAGGATTAAATAACATGCATGCGCAGCAGAATGGATCAAATTGCACTCTAACTTGATAAATTAAAAGGATAAACATGCATAATATAAGAAGAAAAATAGAAAAAAAAGGAAACTAAACTTTGATGCTCAAGTTCTTCCTCGATTCTCCACGATTTTGATCACAAACGAATGTTGGACCACCATGAGAGTCTTCTTGACTAAGATGAGCTCCCCTGATCCAACATGTCTTAGGTTTAATTTTGGCACCTTGGTCGTGCAGGCTTGCTTGGTTAACTGCTTGTAAGAATATTTGCATGCATAATTTGGTATCAAAGCTTTGGATCTAGATCGGTTATATTTACTTTTCTATCCTTATATCCAAAAATATCAAAGTTTTCATTCTTGTTTCTAAAGTATTTCATTATCATTGCTAATCAATTTTCTTTGTTGTGTTTGATGTTAAACTTACTTCCGAGGCATTGAATCCAATTTGTTGCTTAGTTTCACAAGGTAAACTCTATACAAGACATTTCTCCACTAAACCAAGCCACAACCTTGAGAGGAGAGGCCTTTTGTTCAAACCTCAACCATTTGGAGAAGCCTAGGGAAATTTCCAGATTCATACCCAACATCAATAGACCTTTTCTCTCTGCTCATGAATCCAAAAATAGTCAAATTGTAGCTATTTCAAATTATTTCGAGTTTTGTAGAGAAAGATTTTTATTTTTTTGTGCACATTGTCTGATTTGAGAAACTACTTCCAGTAAATCTGGAGGAGTCTGAATTCGATTAACCATATCCTACTGCCCTTTGATTCAAAATTAGTCGAATTGGACATCAATTTGAATATCTTTCAATTAGTTTTCTATTGGTATAAATTACAAGTTATCCAATCACTGAGCATAAAGTTATTGATCAAAGAGTGCACAGTGTTCATCCAAAAAACTTTCCTTATTTAGATTTGTCCAAAAACGGATTTTTTTTGAAAATTGCCATAAACGATTTTTCATTTATTGGTTTGAGAAACAAATTGGATATTGGGCATACTAACGTGATATTTTGAAGAAGTTCTCGAGCTTGCTGAGCGGAAGAAGCAAGTTACCACTGAGTTTTCTTTTGCATTGCAGTCCTCTCATCTGAATTTTCCAAGTAAGTTGCAGCCACACCCTTTGCTAAACACCCCTAGTTTAGTTTAGCATTGGTTTCACCCCCTTTCCTTATCTCTTTACCTCACGCCACAACCCCAAAGCTCGAGCATATTAGTCTTGTTTTGAGTTTATTTTTATTGTGTTGCTAGCAATAGACGTGTTGAATGCTTAGGTTGTTAGTTTAATTTCTTGTACGTTTCCTAGTTGCCTTAGGTTTAGTTTTAAATTGTAGAGTCATATTGTTTATTCATAGCATTGAGTAATTGACTTTGTGCTCTCTTGAGTCATTATAAGCATCTATAGTTTAGAAGAGTCCTTGTGCTTGTATTGCTATAGTACTTTTCACTTGCCTACTTGTTTGAGTGTATAATCGCCACAAGCAAGCTACTTGAGTGCATCCTCAAGGCCCTAATCACATACAAGAGATTTTCGTAAAGGCCTATCAAAGTGAGATTCAAAAGAGTGCCCGCAAAGAAAAGGAAGTAATTTTTTTAAACTTGTATATGTACTTGTCAGTTTCACTAACCTCGTTGTTAGGTTTTGTTGAGTCAAAGAAGATGGAGAATCCTAAACGATTATTCCTAATCCTAATGAGAACATTTAGTTGTTAAAGGGAGAAGGAAATTGTGGAAGATTATCAAGAGAACATATTCAATACATGATGCATATTTTAATAATCTTCATGCAGTGTTACCATTGATGGAGGAAGTTGCACTAATATGGTAAGTACGAGCGTAGTGGATCAATAACAATGGAGACCTAGCCCCACCTGAGGCCATACCCACTCCAATGAATAAATGATGAGAAGATTGAGGTCAACAAGCAAGCTTTAATATCCATTACCATTGGTAATTTCAAATATGAAGTGTGTTGCAATTTAATTCTTATGCAAATTACACATATCCTATTAGGTAGATGTTGACAATTTGACATAAAGGTAATGTATGATGGTTTTCTTAATTGATTCTCTTTTATAAATAATAATGGAAAGAAAACTCCTTCAATATCCTTGTATCCTAAGGAAGTGCGTATTGATCAAACTAAATTAGAGCATAGAAGGCATCAGGCCAAGAGGAAGAAAACTAGGAAAGTTTCCTATCTTGAAGGTGATTCCTAACCTACCCTCAATAATTCTATCTTGAGTTTGATCCAAGAAGAAGGATCCTTTTCCAAGTACTTGCAAGAATTCATGAGGATGATTACAAGATTCCACTTCAAGGTAAGTATATCATGGCTTTCTTGTTTTTATTATTGATAATGTTTTTCTTTTGTGTAGTTAAACATGAAGGAGTACATTGTAAGGAAAATAAAAAGAAGGAAAAACTCAAGCACTACTACCATGGCCATAAATACAAGGAGTTGTGTTGGAAGGAACAAGTGCCAAACACCAAGTGGAGGTCAAGTAGATAAAAGCATAAGATCAACAAACAAGTGATTGGGTTTGGAAACACTTTTGGAGGGAGAAAAGGAGTTTCAAAAGGACAAACTAAAGGAAGATAAAAGAGGGCACCATCATCCTTAGAGTTCAAAATTCTTTGCAAAGTGAGTATAGTGCATTTGATTCTTTTGAAATTACTAACTTGTTTTGTTCTTATGGAGGTAACTTTGTGGATTCGAGGACGAATCCTCTTAAAGAAGGAGAAGATGATATGATTACGCTAGCCACTCATGTCCTTGAATCCAAAGGTGTCTTAAATTGGCAAGGCCAAATGCTCACAATAGGCCAAACAAATCAAGAAAAATAACAAATGAAGGTGGAGATGTTTTTTTGCAGTGCCTCAAAGCTGTGTATTAGCGCCTCGATGCTTGAAGCATGACCCCCAAGCACATGCTCGTAGCCTAGACGATCGCGCAACATGAGCCTTCTTCGCCTGCACGTCGATGTCACGTGCTAACGTCACAGAAGATCCCTTTCCTTGCGCCTATAATATGTATGAGCGCCCCACTTGAGGGCTCGTAGCACATGTGTGCCCACATCGACGCATGCCTATCCAACGCTCCTAGCACCCAGCGATCGCCTACAACCAGCTGTAGCCGCCTAAGCAGTGCACACGCATATGCTACGCACATGCGTGCCTCCATACATGCTAAGAAACTCTAAACGTCTTAGCCTTGCGAGCACACCTACTGCCCATGTGCCAACCATATGCGCCATTTCTACTTCTACTGTAGGAAAATTTTCTAGCAATGATTATTTTAGAAAATACTTCTAGAAGCTAGATTTTATTCCTATAATCTAATTTTCTTTTAGATATTATTTTATTGTCTAGTATAGGAAAATAACTAATTTTATTCATATTTGTTTTGGGATTTTATTTTATTCAATTTTATTTTACAAGCATTTTAGGAATAGATTTCTTATGTATTTCTTTCGTATTCTAGCTTTTTGGCTTCTATAAAATGCCAATCCCCCTTGTATTTTCGATAGCATTGAGTTTTGATTGAATGACAATTTTCTTTTGAGTTCCAAAAGTATTTTCAATTTGCGAGAGTAATTGAACTCCACCATCTTTTCTTGTGCACTGCTTAGAGGAGTAGATAAGTATTAAAGTTTGCTTAGTCATCAAACTTGTAGAGTGTTTCTTTGAGGATTCAAGGGGCTTGTTAATAGTACGATTACATTCAAGTCTCTTCCATCCTTGTCTTGACTACTAAGGTAAATTGTTCCTAGCCTTGCCTTCGTGTTTGTTAAACTAATTTCTTGTTTCAGTACCTTTGTTGTCTAGAGGTTCAAATAACCATAAATTTCCTAGCATCGAGTCCACTAAGGTTCTTGAGAAATTTGTCTTGGGTTGACTTTGGCTCCTTGGTTGTAGAGGCTTGCTTGGCTAAGTGCTTACAAGGACCTTTGCACACATCAGAGTGCACAAACACAACCTCATACTGGGACTATTTCATTTCTAGAGCACTTCGGCTCCTTGGACGATCACCTCAGCCCACTCCACTGGAGGAAATTTTTCGTGCAACAATAATCCCTCTTACGATGAGCTTATGGATTCCCATAATGTAATTAATTTTAATTTTAAAAATTAGGCTCTGAATATGTGATTATGAAAAAGAAAAATAGAAAATTAACTCTAAAAATAATGAATTATTAAATGAGTTAAATTGTGTGAAGGAAGAAAATGAGAAAATGAATTTCTCATCTTTAGAATTGAAGAATGAGTTGAACATGTTAATTATTGAAAACAAATCATTCATTAAAAAAATGCATGCTTGAAATTAAATGTCAATAATGTTAAAAAAACATGATGAAATTGAAATCGATAGTGATGATGAAAAACATATCTTGTTCGATAAGATTAAATTTCTTAAGCATGGTGCTTTTGATTTAAATGAATTTGTAAAAGCTCTTAGAGAAAAAGAATCAAATTTATTGAATGAGCTTAATTGTGCGATTGAGCCCATTAAAAAATTTACAATATGTGTACAAAATATAGATAAAATTATTGATATGGAAAAACCGCTAAATGACAAAAGAGGTCTTGATTATGTTGATGAGAGTGTTACTCCATTTAGTTCCAAAATAACTTTTATTAAAGCATCTTATATTGGTTCTAATTATGTTTTGGTTAATGTTGTGCTCAAATGTGATATGCATAAGCATGATGTATCAAATTTTCTGAATAAGCATGGTTTACAAAAATTTGTTCCTAATCATCTTCATGGCATGTCAAAATTTGTGTGTAATGCTAGATTTGTGCCTACATGTCATTATTGTGGAGTTAAAGTCATATTAAACCAAATTGCTATAAATTGAAAATGCTCTTAAATATTATGCAAAAAGAGATATTTTCAAAGAGCTAGTCTCCAAAATAGTTTTAGAAGTTAACAAAATATTATGCATAGTGTTGTTGCATGAAATCCACTAAAGCTAGAGAGAATTCTTGCAATTTTCAAAGTGACCTGCAATAAGGAACCTAGCTCCATTGCGGGACTCTGCCAACAACACTTCCATGCTCAAGTACGTAGAGTTTTGTGTGCTCTCGAGATCAGTCAGGAAATTGTGCGTACATGTTAAGAGGGGTGATTATCATATTTATAGATGTTGTCATGTGGGTTGTGCCCATTTAGGCTTGATTGCAACCTTCTTGGAGATCATGGCATTGAGCTTGCCGTGATTTAGGCTCCAACCATTACTGATATGCTCGAGAGTGCTACCTCGGTGATGGGTGTACCAACATACACGTGCAGCGGAATTAGGATCTATACACTCTAATTAGCTTAATATAATTAAGGAAATTCATGCTTAAGAGGAGGAAAAACAGAGTTTTAGTGCAACTCACCTTTGATGATCAAATCCTCCTCCTATCTCCAGCAGGTATGTGCTCCAATCAGCTCCCGGACCACCACTAGTGTCTTCTCGACTATTCTCCGGCCATGGAACGGGATGGTGGGATCCCTTGATTGGTGAATTTTAGTGAAGAAGGAGCAAAGGTTGGCTTAGAGTTCAACACATGAACAACCAACTTGGGAGCAAATTTTTGACTCCTTCATCAATCTTATTATGCACGAAATTGATGCCTATTTAAAGGCAATTCATGCAAAAATGCTTCACCATTTGGTTGACACTCAACCATGGTGATTAAGCATGTTAATTAGGTGGCAAAATGTGGAGTTTGGA
>JAOANK020020369.1:0-21333 GCA_026257165.2 Telfairia occidentalis | reverse complement strand
AAACTTGGGAAGAACTTAAATAAGGCAAGAGAAAAAGGTGTGTTCCAAAACATTATGAAAGAGATTTGAATACTAAATTGCAAGATTTGAGGCAGGGAACAAAAAATGTTGCTAAATATTATGAAGAGATGGAGTCCTTGAGGGAAAGATAGAAAATCTGAGAAGAAAAGGAAGACAACATGTCTAGAGTTTTTGGAGGTTTGAATCAAGAAATTGCTCATTCTGTTGATAGAAATCCACCACTTTGCTTGAAAGATATGTATCATTATGCTATCAAAATTGAAGGTCAATTGAGGGAAGAAAAGGAGCATTCAAAGAGGTATACATCTAAAACTAACACTTATTAAAATTCTCATGCTTGGAACAAGGATGGTTTTATGAATAAGAATGAATCAATGAACCAAAAGGGAAGTTTGGGGCTGCCAAAAGGGTGGAGGCCGAGAGTTCTAATACTAAAAAGAATGAAATTTCAAAGGAGGTGAGGGAGAAGTCTAGTTTTATTCAATGCTTGAAGTGCAAAGGGTTTGGATACATGAGTAAAGAGTGTGTCAATAAAAAAGTCATGGTGATAAGAAATGGCATAATTAATTCGGATGATGAATGTGAGGAACATGATGCACAACTCGAGGAAGAATCTGAAGCACATGATGACGAGTATATTAAAGAAGGTAACTCTATATCTTTGATATAAGAAGGGTACTTAATGTGCAAATCAAGGAAGAGAAAGTTGAAGATCAAAGAGATAATTTGTTTCACACAAGGTGTTTAATTGAAGGCAATCGGTGTAGCTTAGTGATTGATAGTAGGAGTTGCACAAATGTGGTAAGTAGTTTTCGAGTAAAAAGACTTCAACTTACTACTCATCCACATCTAAGACCATACAAACTTAAATGGTTGACTAACAAAGGAGAGCTTAAGGTAAACTCTCAAGCTCTTATTCCTTTTACTTTCAAAAGATATAAAGATGAAGTCTTTTGTGATCTTGTACCTATGCATGCAGATGATATGTTGCTAGGTCGACCTTGGCAATATGACAGAGAGGTCACATATGATGGATTGTTAAGCAAGTATACTTATAGTATGAACGAGAAGAAATTTACTTTGCTTCCATTGTCTTCATATGAAGTATAAGGTGATCATTTGAAATTAAAAAAAAAAAAAAGAATTTGAAGAACAAGGGATGAAAGAAGAAAGTAAGTTAAAAAAAAGAGAGAAGAGTGAAAAGAAAGAGACAAGTGAGGGACAAAAGGAGAGTGAAAACCAAGAAAAAAAAGAGTGACTTTGAGGGAAAAATAAAGATGTGAGTTTGGTTATAAGAAAAGGGGATGCGAGGAATGCGTTGTTAACCCAAGCATCTAACTTTGTGCTTATGTGAAAAGGAATGTGTTTAGCAACCGAACCAAATTTTGATGACGCTTTGCCTAATACATTTAAGTCTCTTTGGCAGGAATTTAATGACATGTTTCCACATGAGAATGCACATATGAGTTTCCCTCCTCTAAGAGAGATTGAACATCAAATTGACTTCATACCTGAAGCAACACTCCTAAATATGGCTGCTTATAGAACCAACATAACCAAGGCTACGGAGATTCAAAAGCAAGTGGAAGAACTAATGGATAAAGGTTATGTTAGAGAAAACATGAGTCCTTGCTCAGTTTAGGTGATTTTGGTTCCTAAGAAAGATGGCAAATGGAGGATGTGTGTTGATTGTCAAGCCATCAACAAGATAACGGTAAAGTATTGACATCTTATTCCTAGATTAGATGACATGTTAGATGAACTACATGGTGCAAATCTGTTTTCAAAAATTGATCTTAAAAGTGGGTATCATCAAATTCAAATGCATCTGGGAGATGAGTGGAAAACAGCTTTCAAAACAAAGTTTCAACTTTATGAGTGGTATGCCATTTGGCCCTTACTAATGCACCAAGTTCTTTCATGAGACTAATGAATCATGTTTTGAGAAATTACATTGGAAAATTTGTTGTTGTATACTTTGATGATATTCTTGTTTACTCAAAAAGCTTGAATGATCCTATTTTTCATGTTAAAACAATTTTACTTAAACTTAGAGAAGAAAAGCTTCATGCCAACTTCAAAAAGTGTAGTTTTTGTCTAGACCAAGTTTTTTTTTTAGGGTTCATTGTTGAAAAGGATGGGGTGAAAGTTGTTGAAGAAAAGGTAAAGGCTATCCGAGAGTGGCTAACACCAACCAATGCAACAGAGGTAAGATCCTTTCATGGTTTGACTAGTTTTTATATAAGAATTATTAAAGATTTAAGTAGCATAGCCTCACCATTGAATGAACTTGTTAAAAAGCATGTGAAATTTGAATGGAATGAAAAACAAGAACATGCATTCAATGAATTAACAGATAAATTGACCAAGGCACCTTGTCTTGCTTTACCTAACTTTGATAAACCTTTTGAGATTGAATGTGATGCAAGTGGGATAGGGATAAAAGCTGTTTTGATGCAAGAAAAGCGGCAAATCATGTTCTTTAGTGAGAGGCTAAATGGAGCACACCTTAACTACCTAACCTATGACAAGGAACTACATGCACTTGTAAGGGCTTTGCAAGTTTGGCAACATTACTTGTGGCCAAAAAAGTTTGTTATGCACACGAATTATGAAAGCTTGAAGCACCTCAAAAGCCAAACAAAGTTAAATAGGAGGCATGCTAAGTGGGTGGAATTTATTGAGACATTTTCTTATGTCATTCATTACAAGAAAGATAAGGAAAATGTGGTGGCTAATGCATTATCAAGAAACTGTACATTATTTTCTTCACTTAGTGCAAAAATTCTTGGTTTTAAACACATGATTGAGTTGTACAAAGTTGAGAAATCTAAATTTTATGATGTGTATATGCAATGTTGAGGAAAAAGCGTACCTGATTATATTGTGTTTGATGGTATGCTTTTTAGAAAGGGAAACCTTTATATTCCTAAGTGTTCGATTTGAAAGTTACTTGCAAATGAAGCTCATGGTGGAGGACTTATGGGATATTTTGGAGAATTTAAAACATACAACATGTTGTGTGAGCACTTTTACTGGTTGAAAATGAAGAAAGATGTGATCAAAGTGTACCAACAATGTTTCAAATGTAAGGAAGCTAAGTCTAAGACACAACCACATGGTCTTTACACACCTTTAGATGTTTCTAGTGATCCATGGGTTTATATTAGTATGGATTTTGTTCTAGGATTACCAAAGACTAGAAGACATCATGATATCATTTTTGTGGCGATTGATAAGTTTAGTAAGATGACTTATTTCATTCCTTGTAACAAAATAGATGATGCTACTAACATAGCTAATATATTCTTTGGGGAAGTGGTTAGATTGCATGACATTCCCAAAACCATTGTTAGTGACAAAGATGTTAAATTTTTTAGTCATTTTTGGAAAGTCATGCGGGGAAAATTGGGAACCAAGCTTTTGTTTTCTACAACCTGTCACCTCCAAACCGATAGGCAAACCAAGGTGGTTAATATAACATTGAGAACCTTTCTTAAGTCACTAATTTCTAAGAATCTAATGTCTTGGGAGGAGACTCTACCTTTTGTACAGTTTGCACACAATAAAGCGATACATAACATCAGTCATTGTCCACCTTTTGAGGTTATGTATGGCTTTAATCCCTTAACTCCTCTAGATTTATCACCTTTGCCACCTAATATGTTTACAAGTGATGCAACTATTTCTATGGCAGAATACATCAAAACTTCGCACAAAGAAATCAAAGAGAGAATTGAAAAGAAGAATCCAAAGCTACTCATGAGCAAGAACCAAGGAAGAAAGAAAATAATTTTTAAACCCAGTGATTGGGTTTGGGCTCATGTACGAAAAGAAAGGTTCTCGGATCAAAGAACTTCAACCATGGGGTGGTGGTCCATTTCAAGTGCTTGAATGGATCAATGACAATGCCTACAAACTAGATCTTCGAGCTGAATACAATGTAAGTTCTACATTTAATGTGGCTAATTTAACTTAATTTAACTCTTTTTGATGTAGAAAATGAAGACCTTGATTTGAGGACAAATCCTTTTAAAGAATGGAGGGATGATGTGAATCATACCAATAATCCATTGCATGTACTCGACGGAGTTATTCAAGAAGCAAGGCAAGGAAGATTCAAGAGGCTTTCACATTACATCATTAAAGGCTAGCCAATGCACAAGAAGAGACAAAGATTTTGAGCCTAAATTTATTTATAATGTTACTACAAAAAATTAAGAAGAGAAGGAAGTGAGGATGGTACGAAAAAAGTGGTGTAGTTTGAAAGATAGCACGTGGGCCAAAAAAATGTGCATAATTTGTGAAAAGGTGCCTTTCCAGATTGCATCTCTTGGGAGTTTGTGAAGTCAAAGCTTGTCAAACGTGCTCATCAAGTCAAACGGGTCCTACAACAGATATTTATAAGATAATTGCAAGCAAATCTACATTTTCTGTTCCGCATTTAAACTTCTCGAATGTTGTGCAATCAAATTTTAATTTCCTAGGTCTTATTTTCTGCAATTTTCATTTAATTGCTTTTCAAAAACTTTTGGGTTCTTGGTCCTTTCGACCTCCACTTAGCCTATAAAAAGGCTTATAATCCTTTTGAAAACTAAGATGAGTGATATAAAAAAAACTTAAGTTTCTTTAACTCCTTTGGTGTTATCTTTTTCAAATCTTGCTTTAGGTTTGATGATTAAACCGATACATTAGATTAGTCTCGATCAAGCTAATTCTGGAGTGAGTCGTCTTGAATCTAAGAGTGAACATCAAAGATTCTAAGTTTGATCTAAGAGTTATTCGTCTTCTAACTAAGCTCTTAATTGGAATCAACTCGTTAAGTTAGCCTTATTTGTGTAAGTTTACAAGGATCCTAGAAGGACCTCTAGCTTTGTAAATCCAGCACTTTGGTACTTATCACTTTGTATGTGGATTATGGATGTCAGGAGCATTGTTGAAATATTGTATGTTGGATGCCTTGGACTTCGGTTGTATGATGTGTTGTTGTTGGGACCTTTGCATAATAGAGCGCATGTTCATATTTACATTTGGTGACAACCATCTCCCATTGCAAGGGATCAGTGAGGGTGGAAACTTGATTACACTGACTTGGTACCTCTATAATTAGTAGTAGTTGAGTTTCCTAGAAAACCCTCACACGTACTTCAAGTGAGAGGTAGAAGGATGAGATCAAGATTGTTGTCATCGTAGTTGTTGTACCGAGTTTCTATGTGATATTGGTTATCTTTTATGTAAGGATAATGAGTAGGTCCCTTATGAGCATTGTGTGATTGCATTTGTTTGGTTGTCTTACCCGGGGGTCGGGGTCACTTAACTGGGTATTCTTATACTCAACCTTTTCTTTTTTTTTTTTAAGGTAATAACAAAGGCCTTTGGGGAGGCTGACAAGGAGCAGTTGCATAAAGGCCACGGTAAATTTTAATTTGTTTAGAATTTTATAAATAAGGACACACATGTGACCTTTTTTTAAAAAAAAAATAATAATAATTACAGAGACTGAAACAGATATTTTAAAAATAAGGAGACGAAAAAGAATAAAAGTAAAAGTATAGGGATTAAAATAACGTCTCAAAATATATAAACAAAAATATCGGACAGCTGAATTACAATGACTAGATTGTATTTAAATTTGCGTAATAATATACAAATACCGGGCCCACGGACCACCCCAATTTAATGTCAAGGGTATTAAGCGTCTCACTAACCCACACGTTTGTGGTTGTTTTTATACATCGATAGATAATTTACATTAATTGAGGTTGCGTTGCTTTTTCATCACGACTTTTCAATTTTCTTGAGTTTTCGATCTACCCAAAAAGCAGCCGTTACCTAATCTTACAGCTTTAACTGCCTATAATTACATTGCTGGTCAAGTCCTTGTGTATCAAGCTAGATCAGTTTATGTCGAAATTTTGTGTTGTTTTCAACTAAAATGATAACGAGTCTCTTGAATTTTTACAATAGTATTATATCCTCGTTGTATCCCAACGATACCTTTCTTTCTTTTTTCTTTTTTGGATTTTTTTTTTGATAGGGTATCCCAACGATTATGTGACTTTTTGATACCATTTGTTAATATTTTATAAATATTTTTTTCACAATAATATAATATCGTAAACTTTTGGCCTAAGCTCCCGAAGTTCTTTTAATCTGTGGGAAGATCTCATATTAACACAAGAATCTTCTCTATAATATATTTTTATAATCTATATCTATAATTTATATCTATATTTGTATTGTATATTAATCGTGAGGAGGTTGGAAAAACATTTTGAACACTTGTGTCCTTTTTTAATTTATTAATTTACAAAATATATTATCAATGAACTATAAATAATAAATAAATAAATAAATAAATTCATAATTAATTATCAATAATAATAAATGTATATAATTTAAATGTTTAGAATGCAAAAAAAAAAAAAGTTCTACAACTAAGAAAAAATATTTTTTTAGTTAATTAATTCATAATTAATTATCAATAATTAAATTTTAGAATCTAAAAGGTTGGAATGTAAAAGATTTTTTTGTGCCTTATTTTTTTGCCAAAGATTTTTTTCATCTTGAAAACATCTCAAAATATTGATGGTAGACTCAAGTTGCTAGGGATACTTATGTTAAATCTAATCCCAAATCATAGATTACAATGTTACAATTCTTCTCCAATGAAGTTGAATAATAGTGTTTCCCATAAAGGGTGCCTTTGGGGTCTCATATGGTAAATTCCTAGGTTTCATGGTCTATTAGCGTGACATCGTGGCTAACCTGGACAAAATTAATGCCTTTTTGGACATGAAAGCCCACAAGAACCTATAGTAGTTGCAATACCATGGACAAGTTTATCTCCAAGGCAGTAGATAAATTTATGCCTTTCTTCAAAATGTTTCAAAAGAAAGATCAGTTCGAGTGGACGCTTGAGTGCGACGAAGCATTCTCGTAACTAAAATAATACCTCATCTTCGCACCGCTCCACTAGAAGCCCCATCTTGGAGACCAACTCTAGCTGTATTTGGTGGTGCCTAAGACTGCCATAAGCTTAGCCTTAGGAAAGGAGGATGAAGGGAGGCAGAGGCCGGTAAACTACATTAAGATGGCCATGACGAATGCTGAGACAGAATTTCCAAATCTCGAGAAACTTGCCCTTGCTCTTATCATTTCAGCCAGATGCCTCCGCTCCTATTTCCAAGCCCCCAGGTAACAGTCCTAACTGACCTCCCTTTGAAGCAGGTGCTCTACAAACCGTAAGTTTTGAGGAGGATGATGAATTGGGCAAAAATAGGAAGTAGAGTTTCGACTCTACTTCGCAGCGGCGCAATGCTACCACGAAAATTTTTCATAGTATTTTAAAAATGTAGTGGCAATTCTGTAATATTAAAGCACAGTGTTTCTATGCCATTTCATAGTGTCTCAACGCTACAACAAATTCTATATAATCATCTTTTTGCTGCAAGGGTTAGGGAGTTCAACTTTGGAGGCCATTTTCAGTTCGCTTTTCGAGATGCAAATCTAGATTTCAGTGGGCATTCATGCTGGAGTTATTGGGAAAGATTTTCTAGCATTTGAGGGTAAAAATCATGAGCACAGGAGTCAGTTCGGAGCTAGAGATAGGATATAATCAACTCAGGAGTTTTCTTTTTTCTCTCTTTTATATTCTGTAATCTGTTTTGATGGGTTGTTCAAAATTAATTTTTTATGATGAATTGTAGTTAAACCCTTTAGTTTTAGGGTGTTGGTTTATTTTATGAACATTTAATTACGTTATTAAACTCTTGAATGCATTATTTACAGTTTTCTTCTAAATTCCAACCCTTAATGCTTGCATTTATTTAGCGAATGAATGTATTATTGTTGTATTTACTATCTTGCTCGGGAGAGAGGGTACTAAATTAGCTAATGAGATTTAGACACATGTTTCTCTAGGTGCGAAAGTGATAGGGGGCTGTGAGGTCCGTAATAGATTATGTTTTTGCCACTTTCAAATTCTTATTGCGAGATATCGAATAGGGAGTTATTTGTGAGCGTCGGTGAACCTTGAAATGGTAAAACCTGAGTTTATAAACCTTAGACTTAGAAAAGTCGTAATTTATTGCATCTCTCGAGTTTAGTTAAATAGTTAATTGCGTTGTTTTACAATGCCAACACCTCTTGTTCCTTGATTTTTCTCTCTTTACTTGTCTCTTAGCATTCTCATTTTAATTATTTTCTAGATTAGATTAGTTGTAGGACCATTCATTTTCCTAAATAAAGTTTAACAACGACTATCTTGGTACTAAGTAGAGTAATAATCTGATTCCCAGAGGACAATACTTGGTCCCGTAGGCTGTTTTATATTACAATTTGACTCGTGCAGTTGTCGTAACGTATTGGATTGTGATTATTATGCATCCGACCTCCATCTAGAAGCAGAAGAAGTTGTAGTTTTATGTATCTTTGAAATAGCTGGCTCTCAATTTCAAGGGAGGGTTGATGTGCGAGGTCCTGGTCGAGTTCAGGGAATTGAGTATGCAAATTCTTTGCCTAACTCAACTCAAGTTGTTATCGCATATCCTCTAAGTTTATTTTTCCACCATTGCAGCTACCTTGGGTCGTGTTTCGTGGTTGAGCTTTGAGTCGATATTTGTCATGGACGTAGTGAAGAAGCATTCAGAGACTGTCTGGCATACAGACGACCTGCGAATGAGAAACAAATTGGCCACGTACTTGTAACGCAACGTATTAATTATTTTAATATATTAAATTACAAGAATTGATAAATAACACTTCATTTCTTTGGTTGTTAGGACTTTTTATAATTTAGCTCTTTTAAAAGTCCTTGAAGAAAATGTTGGTTGATAAAATGACTTAATTAACTAAAGGTGCTGGTTTAAAAAGGGAATTAAAAGAATTAAAGAAAAAGTTTAAATAAACACTAAAAGCAAAAGCAAATAGTTAAAAAACGAAAAAGGAAAAAATTGAAAAGGAAAAAGGAACAACAAACGGAAGAAAAGCGAAAAGGAAAAAAAATTGTTAAAAGAGGAATGGGAAACTCGCACACAATCTTTCGTGTACATATATAAAAGAAACTCTTCAATCTTCACCAGCAGCCACCGGCAAAAGAAAAAAAAAAACAAGAAAACCACGAAAGTTTTTTCTCTCTTTTCTCACGCAAATTCTTTTCTCTCACGGGATCCAAATCATTTTGCAAACTATCTTCATTTGATCAGAACTCGAGGTAATTTCTACCGACTTAACGAATAAAGGTCAGCATAAACGATTTCTTCTGACGTTTCTAATCAATGTCGGCACAAAGTATCGTACAGATGATGTTTCAATAAAACGACGGATGATATGTACTTTTTTTCCGACGTTTCATTATTAATGTCGGTGAAAGTTTAAGAGTTAGCCAACAAAAGGGAAAGTGGCAGTACTTTCCCCGACGTTTCTACTAAAATGTTGGGTAAACTTGCACTTTCACTCGAGGTTACTTTGAAACGTCGGTAAAATGTTATCTTCTAATATATGCTAAGAAAATGATACTTTCATGCCAATTATAACTGAAACTGAAGACAAATCATGCTAAAGTATAAACAATCATAGAATTAATATTGAAGTATATCGATCTACTAAAGACTTAATTGGACTAAATCCTAACAATCACTTTGATTCTTCCATGCAAAAATAAGGCAAACATACTATAGTGTTGTCTTACATAAATGAAGGAGAAGAGATAATAGATTTGGTGAGAGGTTTTATACTCAAAAAGCATGCAAAAGTGATTAGTAACCGTGAGCATTAAAAGAGGGTAGCTAATGATGTTCAAACATGTAAAGCGATATGATGCTACAATTTCTTCTGGGAACAAGACTCTCTAATAGTAAATTGGAAATCTCGGTACAATCACTCTTTCTAGCTTCTTATACATTGGGTTATGCCTGATTTATGTCTAAACTCAGAGTTAACATTCTAAGTACTGCTTCCACTTAGTTTCATAGCTTCAACACTATGTCTAGTGCATCTACGGAAAATGGATAAACTTCTCTCGCTGCTGTATTCTTTAAACGAGTTTGACTAATTCTGTACCTTTCAACACAAAGATTAGCTAGCGCTTTTCTTTTGGTGGCCAACTGAGGAGAAAACGATTCAACACTCAAATAGTTTAAAGAAATAGGAGAGATAATATTCATTTACTAGAATAAAGCCACAACAAAGTTAATAATACATGCATGTTGTCATTAAATACCCAACGACTATTTAGCTACTCATTACAAAAGTAAATACAATCAATAACTCCGCAGAACTTTAAATAGAATAATAATGAAGATAAAGACAACTATGATGCTTAAATGAGCTACAAAATGAAAGATTGACAGATGTCAAAATGGCTTTCCAGCTAGGTTTCTCGTCAGGTGGTCGGAATTCCTCTGTCAAGAGAATTCTTTTTTTCCTTCAGGGTATCTTTCCTTTCCGATAGCTTGCCCTAAAATTTTGTGCCTCATGCCTTAAATAATGGATGTGAAATGACCCACAGCTCCCTTCTGAAGTCCCATGTGTAAAGAAAATAGGAATTCGCGCCTCATTTAGACATCACACGCGACCTACGAAAAAAGCAATTTGTACACTAGAGAATTCTCGAGAATATTCTATTTATCGTCTTGTTGGAGTATTGTGCTTGGGGGAATGCTATAACATGGTATCGCTTCCTACACTTACATTTCAAATGTTTTTATCTTCTTCCAGCTCCCATAAAATCCAAACTCAAAAATCAATAACACTTATAAAATTTAGTAAAACAACATTTCAGGAAGATCAATTGGCACAGTAAGGTATCTAGAGCTTAAAGTCATACTTTGTTTTTATCTAATTTTACTAGATACACATGCATTCATCTCAATTTGGAGGCATAATTACCTTCTCTTGGAGAGTAATCACACCCCAAGCTTGAATCTTTGCTTGTCCTCAAGCAAAACATACAAATAGACAATAAAAACAACCAACTATGTAAATCCTGGCTAGTATGTACTGCGAACTTCATAAGGATTGTTTTCTCAACCCTTTGCTTAGCCCAATGGGCCTCTATCTTGCGCTTTACTAACTTAACCCCCAGTTAGTTTCCTCTAAGACTCCCAATTAAATCCTAGGCTGCACTCTATTCCCTACTTTTTCAATCCTGAAACTCTAGCTTCCAATGTATCACTACTCAATTCCACCAGTCACTTGTGTTTCCTAACGAATCCTTAAACTCATGAATAATAGCTTACTTGGACCAAAATTTAAATGGCTTTAATGAACCCCTTTTTGTTTTATTTTTTATTTTTTCTCTTTTTTGTTATAAAGAAGTAAAGGGTAATGCACTGCCTTCGTTTTGGCTTGCCTGACTTCCTAGGTGCTGAGCATCCAACTACGACAAACACATTAAGAAGGAACTGGTGTATCACCTTCGTTTTGGCTTGCCCCCACTTCTTAGATGCTGAGCATCCAACTATGAGCAATACACAAAATCCTTCTCATTTCCCTCTTTTTTTTATTTTTTTTATTTTTTATTTTTTTATAGGGGATATTCATTTGCCTTACAAAATGATATAACACAATACTAAAGCTCTATATAATGATAACCATCCCCAAGCTTGAAGTTGTTAATATCCTCATTAATGACGAGGAGGGAAAAAGGATTATGCAGGGTATAACTAGTATATAATAAGTGGTATACTAGGAAAAGGGTTAGAGAAGCCACAAATTAAAGAGAAATGTTGTAAGTGGGGTCCTTTCTTTAGATGTGGTCAACTAGCCTGGGCGCAATTAAAGCTGTAGAGAGGAATTTCATCCTTGAAACTATCCATTTGCATAGACACTAGCCAGGGTACACTATAGTTGGGTCCACTTCATAAGGCATGGATTTTGCATTAAGTTGTTATTTTATTTATTTATTTTTAATAAAAAAGACACAATTAAAAGAGACTAAGATAAACTAAAAAAAATAACATAAAAGTCAATCTTAACATATCAACATCAACTTGGAGAGGAATACTACAAAAGAAGCTGGCATAAATAGCCAGCTTTGCTTACAAAACAGTACAACATAAAAAGATAGATGTATGTACAAAGAAAGAGCTTGGAAAGATGCTTCATTTACACGTTCAGTTGTCTTCCTTGTTAGACTCTAGCGCATCCTTAGGTTTGCATGAGGAGAGCAACGACAGTGGCAACATATGTGCGTTCTTTAATTAAAAGGCCCTATGCCACACTCGATCCCGTTGTTTCGTATGCTTAATAATGTCCTTCCGTCATTTTGTCATCTTTTTAAACTTGGCCCAAAACGACTCTAGTATCACAACAAAGTCTTCTGGACAGGCAACTGCAATATCATCCACGTTCATTAGTTGCGCGGGGGCAGCGACAGTAGAGTCCTTATGCAGCAGCTGTGCATCCACTCCTCTATGGATGCAGATGATTGTTTGCCAGTCAATTTCAACTTTCTTTAATATCAAGTCATCTGTGTCCTCTAGAGGGACATTTGCTTGGGGGCATGAATTGGAGATTGGGCGAGGGAAGAAAAGTTTCTCTGCTTGCTTACGTGCACAACTCTGGATTTCCACCTCTATTAAAATGCTAATGTTGATTTCTATCCCTCTTAGGATAGCACAAAATGATTTTGTCTCTAGATATGGAGGAGTCATGAGTGGTACGCAGGATTGGGTTCTTCAGAAAGTATAACCTGAAAACTGCTTGCAGCATTAGCATTGAGGGAAATAAAGAATACACACCCAGCTTTGAAATCTGCTACTTACCAGAGTCTGTTTCAACAATCTCAAGAGCAGCATCCAAATCTTCCTGACTTGTAGATGCACACAGTCTGTTGCCTTTGGGGTTCTCTGATGGACTGAAGCCATAAAAGCGGTTGATCACCTTGGCAGTGAACTTTATCTTTTTACCGCAGATTAAAGCAAATGTCTGTCCCTACGAGGTGTTGTTTGCATATAACTCCTAAACCAGTGGGAAAACCCCATACAGTAGTTTGGCACATAACTTTTTCCAATTTTTTATGTGAATTATTTCTGCTAAATTGAATCAAGGAGAAGAGCATAGGGCTTTAGGAGTCTTGCTTAAGCATTGGTCGACCCTAGGTTGGTCCATAGATGACTTGAAAGTTATTAACCTGTCCATTGTCATGCATAGAATCTTAATGGAAGATACCTTTAGTCTATTTATAGAGCATCAAAGAGACTTGATCTATGATGAAATAGGTAATTAGGGCAGAAAAAGTGTTGAAATTGCTGAATGCAACGATTATTTATGCGATTTCAGATAGTTCTTAGGTGAGTCCTGTACAGTTAGTGCCGAAGAAGGGTGGGATGACCATGGTAGTGAATGATAAGGATGGGAGTATTCTCAATAGGATAGTTATGAGGTGAAGGGTATGTATTGACTATAGGAAGTTAAACAAGGCCACCTGGAAAGACCATTTTTCCCTTCATTTCATTGACCAGATGCTTGATAAGTTAGCAGGTAATCCCTATTACTGTTTTCTTGATGGATTTTCAAGGTATAACCAAATCTTCATTGCTTCTAAGGCCTAGGAGAAGACAACGTTCACATGCCCCTGTTGGACATTCAACTTCAAGAGAATGTTGTTCGGTTATGTAATGCACCTACTACTTTCCAACGATGTATGATGGCCATATTCCAAGATATGATTGAGGACATCATAGAGGTATTGATGGATGATATTTCTATGTTTGGTTTCTCTTTTGACATTTGGTTGACTAATTTATCTCAAGGTTTGTAGAGGTGTCAAGACACCGGCCTTGTCCTAAATTGGGAGAAATGTCAATTAAACCTAGGACTAGTGCAGCCGAGCACAATCTCTCTACAACTTGCAGATCGATCATTGACCTTCCTGATAGTATTATAGAGGATGTTTTGGTTAAAGTTGATAAGTTCATATTTTTTGCAGATTGTTTTATCTTGAACATGAAAGAAGACTCAGGGATGCCCGTCATCTTGGGAAGACAGTTCTAGGCCACTGGAAGGGCCTTAATAGACGTGCAACAAGGCAACTTAACCTCAGGGTGAACGATGATGAGGTAAACTTTGACATTTATCGAGCACTTAAACACTCTATTGAGGTTAGTAGCTGTTTTAAATTGGATGTCGTGAAGGAATGTGCTGAAATTGAGAACTTTGGGATTTCTGCTATAGTGGATAAACGAAAATGCATACTAAATCCCACCTATGGTTGCATAATCCCAAACTTCTCTCATTTGCTTTGTTTGTTGTTGTTTTGAGTATTTATTTTGTTTGCCCAAACTTTTTTTTTTGAATTTCGCTATATTTCTTCCTTTTTTTTAAGGAGCCATACGCACCATCGTACTTAGTCCATTTCCCTTTCGTGTTGTGGGCCATCTCACCCCCCATGGCAGTATTGTTTAATCTAGTGCTTTATGTTTCTTTTTCATACATCGAGAACAATACATGATTTTAAGTTTGGGGTGGAGTGTCTTAAGTACTGTGTGTTGTTAGATTAGAATACTTGTGAACTGTGTGTTGACCTCATGTTTGTGTTGTTGATTGAGGTTGAATTGAATTCTAGATGAATTTTTTCGATTCGAATGATTGATTGTTCAGATGTTTGCTGAATAGTAGAACTCTTGATGCTTACTTGTTGATGATTAAGATAGCCTATGAATTGCATTAGTGGAAATAGGAAAGCATACTTTCGATGTGAGTCATGTTTAAATCCTTCTTTGATTCCCTTATTCTTGAGCACGTAGTTCACATGTTTAGGATTCTGAATGTTTAGAGTGTCGTTAATGGGGTTATGATTTAGATATCTTTAAATGGTCTAAATATTGGCTAACTGAGCTACTAGGTTGAGTAGTAATTGTGCTTAAAAAGATGTGTTTAAAGAGGTTTACTCCTCTTTTCTCGATGTCTGAGTAATCGGGGGCAGTCATGACACCCATGGTTTGCCTTTGCATGAAAGCATTGAAAGAAAGTAAGTAATGTCCTAGAATAGATGTATTGACCGTAGTTAGATACCATGAACAATGTGAGTAAGCCAAAATGAAGGTGATACATCTTGATTAGGCTCCTCTTCTAGCAAAAGAAAAAGAAAATGAGGAAAGAAAGGAAAAGAAAATCCAATTAACAAACAATGAAATAATTGTTTCTTAAGTTACTTTTCTTTAGAAGAATTCGCTTAATAATGCCTTAGTACCAAAGTAGGGAGAACCTAGTGAAAACCTTGCTAAATGCATTCTGGGCTTATAACAACTAAAATGGTATGGGCTTGCACACACACACACACATGAGGGATGATTAGAGCTGGCCTTAAACTTTCTCAATGATTGAATGTGTTTGAACGTATCCATGGATGTACCCATTACATTTCATTGTGCAATGATGTTGGAGTCTTAAGCATGCAACTGATGAGGTTTTTTTATGTGTTTAGTGTTTTGTTTTTATCAAGACTAGAAAAACTCTAAGTTTGGGGTAGTTGATCCCACTCAAAAAGTGCTATTTTAGGGCCTTGAATTTCGTAGTTTTGTGTACTTTAAAGTGTTCTTTGTTCCTCTTATTTCTGAATTTTGTAGGAACCGAGTACATTTAGGTGAAAATATAAAACTAATGATGTCCGGGTTGAAACATAAACCTAAAAGGAGAAAATTTGGTTAAGGAATGAAGAAGAGAAGCCAAAAGAAGTCAAAACATGAGAGCATAGCGCCTCAATACAGGATTGGGCATTGAGATGCCGAAAATTGAAAGAAAATTCACGAAAAAGGAAGCTATAGGGCACGATGTCTCAACCTCATTAGTTGGATGGCCGTATGTGTGCAAGCTCTTCAAAGTAGTGTCTTGACACTGCCCTTGCGTCGTGACGCTATGTATATATATCTTCTCTTTTCTACGTTAAATTGGTTGCATTTTGATAATTAAGTTGGGACAGCATCGAGACGCCACCCCTAGCATTAAGACACTACTGACACCCACTATAAAAGTTTTTTTTCGCCTAGGGCTTCAATGGAGATATTTTTGGTTCGATTTTTTAGGAACAGTAACAGTTTACACTTAGGCTTTTTTGCCAAAGTTGATTGAAAGTTTCTTGAGTGTTTAGGGGTGAAAATTGATAGCATGAGAGTCAGTTCGGGGCCCAAGACAAGGAGGAATTGATTTGAGAGTCCACTTTTCTTCTCTTTTAATTATGTAAACTGTTGTAATGTTGATTGTTCTGCTGTTTTCTACTATGAACAATTGCTAAACTCATTAGGTTTAGGGTGTTGGTTGATTTATGGGCAATTAATTGTATTACTGGACTCTTGAATGCATTTATCATTGTTTTCTTTTAAATTCCAGGCTTTAATTACTTGCATTTATTTAGCCAATGAATGTTTGCTTTTGTATTTATTGCTTTGTTTGAAAAAAAAAAGTAGTAAATTAGACATAGGGAATTTCTACTTACACTTTTCCATGCACGAAAGGGATAAAGAAGTGTTCGAGGTTAATGATGGGTTATTTTTATGTCACTTTTAGTTTTTAATTGCGAGAAAGTGAGTTGGAAATTAATTGTGAGGGTTAGTGGACCTCGAAAGGGGAAAGCGCGAGTTAATAAATCCTAGAATTAAAAAATCAACATGAAAATGCATCCTTTAACTTAATCGATTAGTTAATTACGTTGTTTACAATGCCAACATCTGAGAACTACTTTGTTTGTTGAATTTGCATCATTAGCGTGCTCGTTTACTTACTTTTTAGAGTAGAATTCGCTGCATTATAAAATCGAAGGAATTAATCAATAAGTAAAAGAATTAGAATCTCGATCTCTAGAGGATGATACTCAGTCTCACGACCGTTTTATATACTGCGATTGACCTGTGCACTTGCAGTGACGCATAGTGAGGTGCGCTCACTTTGCATTTTCATTGTCTTGACACCAAAATTCCTCTATTTCGTTCTGCTGTAGCAATCAGTGTTCCTCTACTTTGTGGAGATCTAAGTTCAACTTCTTGATGGCCTAATATACCTTATGCTCTAACTCCATAGGCAAGTCGCATGCCTTCCAAAACACCAAGTATTATGGAGATGTACCAATTTGTGTTTTAAAGCCGTCCTATATGCCCATAAAGTATCATCGAGCCTCTGAGACCAATCTTTCCTATTGCCTTGAACTTTCTTTTCCGTAATCTGCTTAATTTCCCTATTAGAAATCTCAGCTTGACTGCTAGTTTAGGGATGGTATGCTAATGAAACCTTATGCTTTACCCCATATATTTTCAATAGAGAATTAAACAATTTATTACAAAAATGGGTTCTCTCATCACTAACAATAGCCGTAGGTGTGCAAAAACGTGTAAAGAGACTTCATAAATTCCAAAACAACATGTGCATCATTTTTCCTTGCGGCTACAACCTTTACCCACTTAGACACATAGTCTACAAAAAATAAGATGTACATGCATCCATCAGAAGCAGCAAAAGGACCCATGAAATCAATACCGCATTGATCGCAGCCAACAATACGTTATTGCAAGTGCACGAGCAATCATCGTAATAAAATGACCTAAGAGACCAATTATCGTCGACTGAGACTTGTGATTTCTAATTTGCTTAGTTATCAATTAATCCTTTCGATTTTATTTTGGGAACTCAATGTCATGCAATGGTTATAAATTAAAGAAAGAAATAAAGAGACACACTAACGATGGATTAACCAAGGGAAATGAGGCTCTAGGGTGTTGGTTGATAGCACTCTAAAAAGTGCTAATTTAGTACCTAAATTATAGAGATTTTGTGTGATTTCATGTGTACTTTGATGCATTTGTTGATGAATTTGAAGGAACCAAGTGTTGAAAGGCGAAAATAAAGATCTGAGTTGATTTGAGCTGAAAATCATGCCAAAGTTGTGCAAAAACAGTCGTGAAAAGAAGAAAAGAGATCCAAAATGGTGTAGACCCAAGCCAGAACGTTGAGAGCTAGCACTAGGCGTCTCAACGCCCAATTCTACCAAAATGCGCTCTGAACGTGATCAACATCGAGACGCTGATGCAAGGGCGTCTTGATGTCGCGCGCTTGTGCCCTCCACACGTTTCTGCTCAGCGCCACTGTCGCGCTGTACCTCGCTCGCTTGCACACATGTGTACCGTCTCGACGCTGTGCAAGAGCTTCTCGACGCTGCTCTTTTATGACCGCAAGCTCAAAACGCACATTTTGGGTAAGTAATTCGAACCAGCATTGAGACGTTGTCCTATAGCGTCTCAACGCTGTCGGCAGTACAGTATATAAACATTATTTCGCGATGAGGGCGAGGGAGGGGGATTTCTAGTGTGATTTTTGAGGGCTTTCATCGGAAATTACTGAGGTTCACTGTTCTAGAAGGTCGGAGAGGTCTCGGGGTGCTCGGGATCAGATTTTATTTCACCTCGAGAGCATGCCCACAGAGAAAACGACGTGGATTTCACCCGGGAGTCTTCTTCCATTTTTCCTTTTCAGTTGCCTTACTTTTCTGTTGAATTTTCTGGGTTGATTTCATAATGTACAACTACTAATTTAGTTATGTTTTAGGGTGTTGGGATTTTAAAGAACCATTAAATGTGTTGATTTATTATTTGAATGCATTAATTTTCTATTTGTCTTTCATTTTCCAACATTATTGACTTGCTAAAGTGGCCATTAATTGTTGAGTTTTAGCATTTATTGTCATGCTCCGGAGAGAGGGTAATGGATTTGGCCTTGGAATTTGGATAAGAATTCTCTTATGCATGAGAGTGATAGGGGAACGCGTGAGGTCATCGACGAATAGTTTATTTCTCCAATTATTAGTCTAATTGCAAGAAATAGGTTTAGGCTAGTTAATTGAGGGCAGTTGAGCTCGAGAGAGGAAACTCGAAGTAAGAAAGTTCTAGACTTAAGCGAAAAAGTAAAGAAAATGCATTTCGGTAATTAATTGACTATTTAATTGGGTCGACAAAAACACCAACACCTTAAAACTATCTTTCCCTTGATTTTATTCACAAGTTATCAAGCTTTCTCTATTGCTTTCCTGAATTTTAGTATTGTTGCTTGACTTCGGATCCCTAGATAAAATCAAAAGAATTAATTAATAATTAAGAAAATTAATTATTACGATTATCTGAGGACGATACTCGGTCTCTTGGGCCGTATTACTATGATTGGCCCGTACACTTGCAGTGACGCTTTGTTGGGCCTGATCAAGTTTTTGGCGCTGTTGCTGGGAATCAACGTATTTTTAATTTTCTTATTAACGAGGAGTTTAAGTAGATCTTAATTTAGGGTGTATTCTTATGTGATTTGTTCATTTTTTTTAATTTTGTGTTGTTTTTGGTGTATGCCACATACTCGAGGCACTGTCTTGTTCCCTATGATCCAGAGATTGAATGAACTTGTAGCAGGCATCGAAGAGAGCAGAAAGCAGTATTCCAGCAGATGGCCGAACAAGAAGAAGACCCATGGGCTATTCGAGACTATTTCCAGCATACGGTCTCGAATGTCTAGCTAGGAATTGTGCACACACAAATAAATGCTGCCAACTTCGAATTAAAGCTGGGACTCATCTAGATGGCCCGCATAAGCACATCCACTCATTTCTTGAGATCTGCAGTACAGTTGAACTGAATGGGGTACTTAACAATTCCATGCGCTTACTTCTGTTTCCTTTTTTGTTGCAAGACAAAGTGAAAGTTTGGTTGGAGACTCCACTAGCAGATAGCATCTTGACATGGGATGAGCTTGCCCAAGCCTTCTTGAATAAATTTTTCCCACTAGCAAAAACCCAGCGATTGAGGAACGAGATCAGCAACTTCAAACAAGCTAATGATGAACAGCTGTATGAGTCTTGGGAGAGGTTCAAGGAGCTGCTCCGAAAATGCCCTCAGCATGGATATCCCAACTAGCTTTAGGTACAATCTTTTTATAATGGTTTATCGAGTACTAACAAGTCGATTGTGAATGCAGCTACTGGAGGATCGATTTTCTCCAATACCCTAGAAGTTGCCCAAGCTTTGTTGGAAGAAATGGCCACCACGAGCTATAATTGGCAATCAGAAAGGACTACGAAGAAGGCTATAGAGAAGTATGAACTCGATGAGGTAAGTTCCCTAAAGGCTCAAATGACTTCGTTAATTAATGCCTTAAATAATCTTGTGATGCCAGGTAATACACAGTTAATTGCTTCGTTGATGGCATATAACAATTATCAGATGAATCATAGGCAAGAGATGGAGCAAGCTCATTATGTGAACAAAAATTATGGTTATTAGTAGCGATGCCCCATGAAGAATCAGTTTCAAACTCCATAATCCCAGTTGCCGACTCATTACCACCCAGGTTTTCATAACCGTGAAAATTTTTCGTATGCTAACACAAAAAATGTTTTGCAGGGACCTTCGGGATTTGCATCGTCATCTTTCCAGCAACAGTCAGACGACCCTTCTCTTGAGAAGATGCTGGGAACCATTATTACTGAGTCCCGGAAAAGAATGGTCGCCCTGGGGAACAAGGTAGAGAGTCAGAAAAAGGCTTTGAAGAACCTCGAGGTGGAGGTAGGCCAGATTATCACTACATTGAACACCATGCAGAAGGGTAAGGTTTCGAGTAATACGGATGTGAACCCTAAGGAGCACTGTAAGGTCATCACATTGCATAGTGGTAAGTCCTTGACCAAGAGTTGAGGCTGCCCCAGCTACAAGAGAGGATGAGAATGAAAATGGAGAGCAGAAAAAGGAGTTGAAGGAAAAAGTTGAAAAGCAGCCTGAGGGAAAATCTGAGAGAGTGCCCTCCAGTTCAGGGAAGTGTTCTAACCCTGTTTCTATTATTCCTAACCATATTCCCTACCTTCAACGTTTTCAAAAAAAGAAAGATGATGCCCAATTCACTAAATTCTTTGATATTTTAAGAAATTGCACATTAACATCCCTTTTGCAGATGTGTTGGAACAAATGCCGAATTATGTAAAGTTCATGAAGGATGTGCTATCCAAGAAGAAAAATGTAACGTCCCGTTATTTGAACTGATTATTAATGGGAATTATTTTTTAGATTTATTAACTAATTAAGAATTAATTGTATTAATTAGATGAATTTTTGGAATTAAGAATTAATTGCTTTTATTTAGAGAGGATTAGGAAAATATTATGGAATTTATTAAAGTTTTTATTTGAATAAAATAAGAGATAAAATAAGATAAAATAAGGAAAATTTTATCTTTTAGGAAAAGATTATAGAAATTATTGAGTTTTTTTTGGGATAAAATAAGATAAAATAAGGAAAATTTTATCTTTTAGGAAAAGATTATAGAAATTATTGGGTTTTTATTTGGATA
>JAOANK020020265.1:0-21338 GCA_026257165.2 Telfairia occidentalis | reverse complement strand
GTTGAGTCTGCATGTTTAGTAAGAGACTAGCTGAGCTCGAGGGAGGAAGCTGAACATTAGTTAAATCCAGCTTATAGATGCATGGCCATAGAGAAGTCCGTTTTTAGTAAAGTTAGGTGTCACAAAGCATAGCAATTAGATTTAAGGCACATTCTTCTTATGTGTCCTCCACCTATCTAGGAGTAGGAGTAGAGTAACTTAGATTTCCTTTCAAATAAAAGATTCCCTAGATAAAATGAGGTGTAATTATCTGTGGTAATCAATGAAGCTAGAAACCCAATCCCGAGGATGACACTCGACACTCATATTCACTATACTAAAACTGACTCGTACACTGCAGGCATCGCGCCGAGTGGTGATCAAGTTTCTAGCATCAGCTAGAGACCGATTGAACGCCCGGTGCGCGTGTCAATCTCAAGGATAAGTGAGTGATCAATCAGCCAACTGTAGAGAAATTGTAGTAGGTCGACCCTCCCAAGGCCAAGTTTCCTGAAAACCGATAAAGGTATCAAAAATTAATGCTTGCACCAAGATCACATAAAGCCTTATTAAAAGAAAAACTACCAATAGTGCAAGGAACAGTAAAACTCCCTACATCTTTTAATCTTTGTGGCAATTTCTTCTGAAGTATAGCATTACACTCCTCAGTGAGATTTACCATCTCATATTCTTCCAATTTTCTCTTCTTGGCCTTTATTTCCTTCATGAATGTTACGTAATTAGGCATCTCTTCAAGTGTATCTGCAAGAGGAATATTAATATGAAGCTTCTAAAAAATTTCCAAAAATTAAGAAAATTGAGAATCAATATTTTTCTTTTGAAAATAGGATATGGTATTAAATTAGGAATAATAGGAAGATTAGAACGAGAGGGCTTTTCAACCTTAGGTGTAGGGGTTGCTTCCTTAGCTACTTCCTCAATGGACTTCTTTTCTTCAATTACAATGATTGGTTCTTCAAGTTTCTTCCCACTTCTCAATGTTATAGCTTTACAATACTCCCTTGGGTTCACCTAAATGCAACTTGGAAACTTTTTTTTTTTGCAAGGCATTAAGGATGGTAGCCATCTGCCTAATCTATGTCTCAATGTTTTTAATGGCAGTCCCATGACTCCTTACTTCATTTTCAATGACACTTGTCTTACTTCAAGACTCTGTGATAAAAGCTCCAATCAAATCTTAAATAGATGATTTCTTATTTGGCTATTGGCGTGCATAACCATGTGGAGGCTACAAAACATTTTTGTTATTAGCATAAGAGAAATCTTCATGATTTCTTAACCTCGGATTATAGTGAGTAGGAAGTGAATTTTGTCATTGAATGCCACGGTAACCATAATTTGTGTTATTGACATATTGTGATTACTCCATTTGTGGCTCAATGTAATACTGGAGAGTATTGGTAGATGCAATGGACTCAATAGACTGCAGAGTACCTGGCCCTGTGAATCTAGCCAAAGCAGCAATCAGAGCTGGAATTTGAGATTTAAGAGAACTTACCTCATTGACCTCATAAACTCTAATAACCCTCATTTGGTTGGATCTCTCACTAGCCCACTGATAATTATTAGTTGTCATATCTTCCAGTAGAGTACAGGAAACTTCGAGAGTTTTAGATAATAATGTACCTCTAGTTGCAGCATCGAGTATGGTTTTGGTCTGTCCATTCATCCCATTATAAAACATTTCAATTTGAAGCCAATTTGGATACCCATGTTGTGGACATTTTCTCAGAAGTTCTTTGTAACAATCCCAAACTTTGAACAACTGTTCGAAGTCATGTTGCCTAAATGAGTCAATTTCATTCCTGAGTTTGGCAGTTTTAGCAAGTGGGAAGAATTTCATCAGAAAGGCTTGAACCATCTCTTGCCACGAAGTAATGCATCCAAGTGGTAAAGAACCTAGCCATTCTTGCGCCTTATCCTACAAAGAAAAAGGAAAAAGACGTAAGTGAATTGCATCTTTAGATACAACAGTCATTTTGATAGTACCATAAACATCCAAAAAAAGTAGTTAGGTGTGTATTTGGGTCCTCTGTGGCATTGCCCCTAAATGAGCTATCCTGAACCATTTGAATTATCCATAATTTCAACTCGAAGTTAGTTGCAATGATAAAGATATGGGCTATTCCAAAATGGTCGAGAGGATAAACAGGCTGAAAGTAGTCCCTGATGGCCCTTTGGTTATCTTGGGCCACCTGAGGCTATTTGAAATTGTTCAACTTGTGGAGCATGCAAATTGTCCATGAATTCGGTTCTTTCCTTTCTGTCCTTTCGATTTCCCTTAAAGGTTTTCTCAATCTCATGATCCAAAGGAACTATAACTGCTTCCTTATCTTTTCGCATGCAAAACTAACACCTGAATATAAAACAAAATAAAAAGTCAATAAAATATAAAAGTAAAAAATAAGACTCTGAAGTAGGACCGAAAGAGTTCTCTATGATATTAAATGCAGATAAATAATTGCCAATCTCCAGCAATGGCACCAAATACTTGTAGCAGAAATTACTCACTCGCAAGTGTACGGGGTCAAGTTTAATATAGTGTAAGAGATGAAGAGTGTCGTCCTCAAGATTGGGTTTCTAGCTCACTTAAGTACCACGAATATTGATGTTGTGTTTTTAGAGAAACCAACAGCGTGAATTTATTCAAATTAAACAAGCACTAAAGACAATAAAGGTGAGAAAATAAGAGAGAATGAGTCCTAGAGAGTTGATTTAACTGACTAGTCGTATAAATCAATTAACTAATTTACCCAAGAATGAACAAATAAAAAGTTCTACAAGTCAAGAACACACAAATGAAAATTGCCTCTCTTGAACATGATTTAACCACTCTCAAATTAAGAAACTAATATCCCTATTCTATTTAATTAACAAGCAACAGTTCTTTTAACAACTTCTAAAGTAATGCTAAATCTCTCGATTTTAGAACTACTCTAGTCATACCTTCAAGTTTTAATCTAAAACCTCTCTCCCAAGCGAAAGATTCAAATCAAGAAGCAATCAATCTGTGATCAAGAGATTAAAAACAATAAACACATGAATACATGAATAGAACAACTAAACGCAATCAAGGAAAATCAGTAAATAAAAACCCAATGGCTACATCAATCCCTAGAGCTAATAGTTTAACTCTACATATTCAAAATTAAACGACATAATCTCATACTAAAACTCATGAAAAGATTACAAAAAGTCAAAGGAAATGAAAAGAAATCAAATCCAATTCTTCAATTTTTCCTCCTCGAATTGATCTCCATGTCCCAAGCCTTGAAAACATCTTTTCTCCGTTCACAATGAGTCTCTTTGCCCCTCTATTTTTGTAGTCTTTCGAATTCTTAAAAGTATTCTCTTTCCAAATTGCTAAAAGTGCCCGCAATGTTGCAAAATATTCTATTTATGGAGGCGTCGAGATGTTAGAGCAGTGCTGCAATGTTGTATCCTAAGTATTATGAAAATATCGTGGTAGTGTCAAGATGCTACAAAAAATAAGCTTGTGCATTCCTTCAAAGTCGTAGTGTCTCAATGCTGTTATTGTGGGTATTTCTGCTCTGTTTGCTTTAGCATTGAGACGTTATGGACAACATCTTGATGTTGTCCACTAGTCCTGTGTGAATTAAATCTATTTGCAGGCATTGAGAAGGTGAAATTGGCGTCTCAACACTTCCTCAAGATTAGAACTTCAATTTTCATTGATCCATCAAACTTTTACCCAATTCGCCTGCATTTCTCAATTAGATTCCATAACTCTTTACTTTCTACCATTTGCCCGATTCCTACAAAATAAACATATATATGCATGAAAATGCTAAAATAGCTTACAAAGTGTGCTATTAGCTTAGAGGCATTTCATTTCATTTTGAAATATTTTCAATTTGTTGGCATCAATCACAACTCTGCAAAAATGTATGCGCTTCTTTGAAAATGGTTTGCTGATAGTATCCTGATTGCAAGACTTTGGCAGCAGTCCTTTGTCCACAGTGGTGTCCTTCATATGGTGACACATAGTAATTAAGCCTCCCTTATAGCAACACATCTTCTCAAGATATGATCTAGTCCTAGATGATAAAAAAAATGGTACATAAGAAATATTTTCTCGCTTCAAACAAGATTTTTTTCAAAAATTTCCCTTTCATCTCGTTTGGCAAAATTCCACTAACAAGGTAGTTCACAATATCAGCTTACCACGTACCTCTACCTCTATAACTGCAAGTAATTGCTCATCCAAAAATGTTATGTGTATGTTATGGTGCTTCTTTCTCTCATCTTCTTCATTTAAACGTGATCGATGGTTAGCCACTTGATTCTTAGTTCCTCTTATTTCCTTCACCTCCATATTGAATTCTTGTAATAGTAAAATCTAGGGATTAGACGTGGCTTGGTGTCTCTCTCCATCATTAAATGACATATTGCTTCATGGTTTGTGTTCACAATCACTTTTGTCCCAATGAAGTATGATTTGAATTTATCAAAGGTGTGAACACTACTGCTAACACTTCCATCTCTATAGTTGTGTAATTGCATTGCCCTCATTGAGGGAGCTGTTGGCATAATTGACAGGATGCATCATATGTTCTTTCTTATGCCCCAACACTATTTCCAGTGCCAAGGGGGCCTTAACAAGAGAAAGGTAAGAATAACGAGTGCAGAGCTTCCTAAACCATTAATTGGTTTTAGATCAAACTGAGTCTAGTTGGAAGTAGGTGTTCCCTCTTGAACGAACATCAATCATTATCAATGTCTTCCCATAATGGATGTGAAGTGTCCTTAGCGAGTTGGCATTGCATATTAATTCAAATGGATGACTACAATTTGATGCAATTATAATTGGTGTAGTGACCAGGCTATGCTTCAGCATTTTAAATGCCTTTTTGCAATCCTCAGTAAATTCAAAACTTTTGTTCTACTCTAGAAATGCACACAATGGCTTTGCAATTTTTGAAAAGTCTTGTAAAACCTGCATGGCCAAGAAAACTCGAATCTTTTTAATAGAAGAGGGTAGGTGTAGTTTATCAATTACCTCGATTTTCGCTCTTTCCACATTGATTCTCAGTTTTGAGATCGTGCGGACTAAGACAATCCTTTCTTGTACCATGAAAAGACACTTCTCACAATTTAAATCTTGATTTGCTTCCTCGCATCGTTCTAAAACTTTTTTCCAAATTGCTTAAACAACAATTAAATGATTCACCAAAAACAATAAAAAAAAGCATCCATAAATACCTCCCCTATTTGCTCAATCATATAAGAGAAGATGGCCACCATGCAACACTGAAATATTGATGGCATATTATAGAGGTCAAATGACATTCTTCCAAAAGTGAATGTTCCATAGAAGCATGTCAATGTTTTCTTCTCTTGATCTTCTGGGGAAATTGTGATATGGTTGTATCCAGAATACCTATCTAAAAGCAAGAAAACTCTTGCCAATAAATGGTAATAGAAAATGATATTTCTTTGTTACCTTATTGAATTTTTCGATAATTCATACAAACTCTCAATCCCATTACTGTCCTTGTGGAGATTACTTCATTATGCTCGGTTGCAACGACCATCATTCCTCCCTTCTTTGGCATGCATTGAACTGGACTAACCCTATTATATTCTGAAATAAGGTATATTATGCTTGCATCAAGCCATTTGATTATTTATTTCTTCACCACTTCCTTCATGATGGGGTTTAATCTCCTTTGGGCATCAATTTACTTAGTGACTTCATCTTCTAGTTTGATTTTGTGCATGCAAAATGAAAGACTGATTCCTTTATTACCTACGAATGTCCATCCAATTGCTTTCTTTTGCTTTCTCAACAACTGTAATAACAAATTTTCAAACTCAGATTTCAACTTTGAAGAAATAATCACAAGTGTTTTCAATTTTGGAATACATATAATTTAGATGAGAGGATGCTTAAAAAGTTACAAGCCTTGGCTACGACTGAAGAGCCACCTGTCAACAATTACTTGGTGTTACTTCAAAGTGACTTCAAAAGACGTAGGTATCAAAAGATCTAGATTAAGCTTACCTTGCCATGCTTCTCAGTTTCTAATGATAGTGGACGATGTTAATCAACTAACTATTGCTTGGTATGCTCGAGCATACATCATGCAACTCATCGGTAGTAGTCTATTTGCTGATAAGTCAAACCATCTAGTCTACCTTATGTTCTTGCCACTACTAGAAGATTTTGAGGTTACTGGATGATTAAGCTGGGGTGGAGCATAGCATGGTTGTATAGACAGTTGTGCAAGGCTTTGTTGTCTGATTCTCATGACATTTGTGAGCCATTAATCCTTCTCCAAGTGTGGGTTTGAAATCGATTTCCAACTATGGCTCCTCACCGCTGTCACATTGCAGATCATGAGTGAGTTTGATGACTGTTAGCTGCTCGATATGTCAAACGAGTTGTTTATTGGTGCTTACTTTTTATACGTCTAATGATGTAAATTATTGTTAAATTTAATATTATTGTATGTGGAGAGATCAATAATGTGTGGCCGAGGTAGCTATGCATGTCTTAGTCCAATATAGATACATGTTGGATCTCCTTGCACCAGGCTCAATACATGTTTAATGAAATATAAGTTGATTTTTCACTTTTTAACTTTTATTTACTTATTTTTATATTGACATTGCTGATGATATGGGAACCAAATATTCCAGTTATGACCATTTTACCTAATTACTGCAATAAAGACCATAAGGTGCACAATAGGTCCACCTGTCACATACATATGGGTGGACCTACTGTGCACCTTAGTTTCAGACCATAAGGTGCACAGTAGGTCCACCCATATGCGTTTATTTTTTAGTTTCATCAGTCGAATCGAGTGATGAGACACTTTGGTATGAAACAAGTTGTCCAATGTATGTGGAACACCAAACCCAAATTGTATGTGATAGCTCTTTGAGGTTGTATTTGGCGAGCACAACTTTCACCTTATGTGGCGAGGTAGCTCTCACATGGAGATTTTATTGTTGCCAATACTCAAGTTGATGCTAATGGAGATTCAGATCTAGAATACATATGTTGGTATCAATCTATTATGACTAGGTACTGACTCTTGAAGGAGCAACTTTTGGTTCTACTGTTAGATTTTAAATGATGTTTCCTATATTATATTGATTTTTGTATGCAATTTAAATATACACTTATTTAAATAATTTTCTTATGCAGGTTTCATGTTTCGAACACATTTATCTTGATTCACCACTTGAAGAAATTGATAGATTATGCAATATTAGTTTGATGAAAATGGGACAACTTCATCAAATGTATAAGGTGCTTGTTCCACCTATTCCTAGGCCAAGGCATAAAGAGTGTCATCAAGTCGAGCAAGACGTTTCAATCGAGTAACACATCCATGAACCTACCTAAAGAGGTCTACCGTAACGTCAAAGACATGTCTCCTTTCATTTAGACGAAGGATAGTGTCGGTCCATCTATGCTGAGGGTCATGATACTAACCCCTCATTTAGGACATCTCCACACACCAACTACATTATGGTTATGAAGTCAATTCCTCAATAACACATGCAATAAATGTTCATGGACGTGGATATGGAGAGCATGGACAATATTTCTATCATAGTGAAGGTGCTAGAAGAACCACAGGAACTAGTGCTACCACAAAGATTTCATCATCAACAACCGCCTCGTAATTGTCAACCTCCATCTTATGGAACATGTTAGATAGATTATTATGTAATTTGGGACACTAAGATATATTTACTTTATTTTATTTATATAATATAAATTATTATCATACTCGTTGTAGTTAGATTCGTAGATGAAATAAATTTTCAGATTTTTGCAATTGTGTCCCTCTTCTCCTTAGTACATATGTGCCAGGCTGTTATTGATTGCTGAAATTTTTATTAGTTTATTGTTGTTTATGAATTTTCAGATTTTTGCAACCAATTCTATGACCAAACATGTTCTAAGTTCCAACGGCCATATTGGGTCTTTCTTCTGACTCCAAATAGTAAAACATGTTAAAGAAAAGTTATAAGCCGCCGTTTGGTTCGCAGTTTTGGAGGGTTTATTAAATCTGAGTTTATTAGGTCTGGAATTGTTAATTTAAGGTTTATTAAGTCTATGTTTGAATGGTGTAAGATATGTGTAATGCCCCAGGCCAAGGATTCAAACCAACATTTGGTATGTAACGACCCGACTTACATTAAGTCTAGAACCGCTACTAAATGCATGCATAAACAACTAAAGACTAAAATTCAAAAGTCAATTTCAAATATAAAGTTTGAAAAGTTATAGTTGCAAAGATTTAAAAGGAGGGATCCCAACTAGCCTCAACGATACATAGAAAATGAAACCAAATTCTAAGAACATGAAATTAACTGGACATTCAAAAAGTTTTAGGCCAAAAGCAAATGTTTGAAAGGAAAATATAACATAAAACTACTTCATAGCCTCGTAACCTCGCACGTTGGCCACCACGCAGGGTACGTTCGTTACCTAAAAAAAATTTAATAACATAGGTTGAGTATTTTAATAAATACTCAGTAAGTAACCCCACCTACGGAGTTAGACCACATACACACACAATCATCCAACCTCAACATGTAGTCTTTTGGGACCTATCATTCAATGGTTGACAGTATACTATATTTCTCATACTGGGTGAACAACTACCTTTACCCAAACATGGTCTCATCTCACTTTAGATACAACACTTGGACCATCTATTTAAATGGAGGAAGCCAACTGTAACTGATGCTAGATGACACTCATTCAGCACAGCCGAATTTCTGCCCAATACCGACCGTTTGGGCGTTGGAGGCAAATATCACCCTAATATAAAGCATGGTTCATGCAAGGTCCCACATACATACGACCCGAAATCTTAACATATGCATCATGTATGTCATATCAAAATAAACATTGCCACATCATAATTCAACAAACAATTCTCAAGCATGCTTGTATACATAGTAGGATCACCTAAGCATATCAAAATCATATATGCCACATCACATATCATGGTGTGCTAAATCATACATGGCATATTTTTCTATTTATAAACTACCCTACACACATGCATATAGAACATTCATTTGCATACATCATCCAACCTAACCCCTTACAACTTCATAAGTGAAGTCACTTACCTCGAGCGAATCCTATAAGCTTCCCTAAAGAATCGGTCAAAACATACTTGGTCAACCTAAGGTCAAACATGAACTTTACTTAGAAATTTATCTTAAAACTACTTTTTAATGACTTTCGAGGCTACATATAGGGATAATACACCAAGGGGAGCTTACTATTTAGAAACATCATCCCCACGCGCAGCCTATTTTTGAGTCAGGGACCCTCGGACCTAAAACTTTAGGTCACCACGGTTCCAACGCCACCCATCATGCCCTGATCCACTGCCTCACCCACCCACACACACTGCCTGAATCCTGCGCGTGTGGCTCACCCGTCACCTGCAGGTAGTTTCTTTCTCCAACACCTAAGAGCTCTTCATTGCTCCAATCGACGTCCCATTTTCACCAATGTGTAGATCTGGTATCGAGGGTCTCTTTCACCTTTTGTTGCACTCAAAAACCAACTTCTTGGTCGAAAAAATGAAGAAAAATGGGATTAATGACTGTACCAAACAAAACCAGAAAAACATACAACCAACGAACTTACCTTCCAAAACTGAGGTTCCACACTAACCTCACCCACTTCCAGAAATGAGAAAATTCACTTGGTTTGTGAAAGAAAACAATTAGAAACGACTCCGAAAACATGAGAACATCTATCCAAAATTTTTGCCAACGATTCCGACCACACCAACCAAATCTGGACCGGTTGTATTCTGGAGAGGACGCAGCTGGAAAAGTGTGGCCATGGGAAGAAATTCGAGAGGAAGAGGGAGATGAAAAAATCGAGAATGGGAGAGGGGGAGGAAAAGGAATCGACTTTCCTCCTTTTTTTCTTTCTTTCTTTTGGCAAAATAAAAGTGAGGGGGCTAGGGTCTATCTTATTCTTATACATAATACACTTGGAACCTTAGCCCTAACCTCATTTTGGCTTAATTACAAAAATGTCATTAAACCAAATAATTCTTCTTATTTCCTTTTTTTTTTTAAACAAAATCCTCAAAACAAAAATACTTAATACTCTAATAAATTGGCCCAATTTATTACTCTCATAATCAATAAATAAAAAAAATTCCAAATTACATAAGGAAAATGTCTTCATCACTATCTACATTAAAATTAAAATAATTTTACAGGGTGTTACATGGTAACTACTATCTTCAACATTCCTCTGCGTCCCCTACAACCCGGCCATGCTACCAACTTAACTTGAACTGCTTGCGAGAGTGAAGATTGTCCCACAAACCAACACAAGTCCTTTTAGCATACTTTGTTCTCACTCATATGCTTCTTAGGAGAATCTCTTAGGAAGTCACCCAACATAACATTTCACCAAGTCAAGTATGCTTAATTTTGGAGTTCTTATGATTGAGCCCCTTGTTGGTATAGATAGTAGCTATCAATTCTTTTAAGCCTTTCTTAACCATGCTTGCATAGTCTCAGGATCTCTCTCATTCAAATGCAGTGACAATTCATTGATGTATCCCTCTTCTACTCAAGTATTACATGTCCACCAGTTTATAACAAGTATAAATAGTTTTGGGTTGGGTTGATGTTGGCAAAAGTTGACATATCATCTTAGAAAACTTTAAAACCGATATCAAAAAATTTTTTGGTCAAATCTAATAAAACCATACCAACAAAAATGATTACGAAACCAACATTGAATTAAGTCGATTAAAATTGATAAACTTTATACAAATTATACCAATTAACTATGTTTTTATTTTATACTTAAAATAGAGCTAAATGACAAGTATGGTTCCGACCAACTCAATTTGATAAATTTCTTCTGTTATTTCAATTTCACCTTTCACTCAAAAAATTTAAAATTAAAAAAAATGTCAACATATGAATTACTTATTTAATACTTGCAAAATTAACTAAACTTATTTATTTATTAAAATACCATTAATTATTTTTATTTAACTTGTTCCATTAAATAGCTAACGCATTTTAGAAAAGATACTAAAATACAAAATGTGCACTGTAGCAGATCTAGGAAGTAGCGATATGATTTTATAGCAATTTGGGGGAATAAGGATAAAACACTAGCAAATCTGGGGAGTGTAATAGTATGTAATGTTGGAAACTTGGGTTGGGTTTATAAAACTATCAACCAACGATGGGTTAGACTTAGCTAACTCATACTCTCCGTTTTCAAAATAGTGAGCAAAACATCCCCTAAAAGTTTTTGGGAAAAATTAGAGAGCTTTGACTTTATTTCTGACCATTTTAGTGAATTTTGAGTTTGTAATTTTTATTTTTTTAGGCCACCCCATGTTATTTTGTTTATTGTATTGGAAGAAGGCCTTTTAAGGACTTTTACCTGCAGGAATATATTTTTTTTACCACTTAATGAGCTTAAATTTGTTTATTCCCTCTTTTAGAGAGTTTGTAAGGTTGTTTAATTTTAAATATTACCAAACTTTGTATGAGTTTCCCTCTGGTTTGAAAAAAAACAAGTGTGATAGTGGTTTGATCCTAAGTGGTAGCAAATTAGATTGAGCTTGTTCTTACTCTCGAAAAAGAAAAGGTGTAGCGGTTGGACTATGAAATTTGAAAACAATCTAATTTTTAGTAGAATACTCGAGACGTGTTTGGGATGGATTACATTAAGTTTGGTCGAACTCCTATCATTTTCAGTGTTATTTTTTTAACACTATCTGTAACGTCCCTTAATTTTATAATTTTTTTTTCATGTTATGATTTGTTGAATTATGTAATTAAGGGACTAAAGTTTTTATTTGGATTTTATTTTTCGATTATTGGAGGGAGAATTTGTTTTTTTTTTTAATTTAATGATTTAGAGAGGATTTTTATTTTGGAGAAAATTAGAAGAAAAGTTGAGTAATAGTTTTCTTGTAATTAAAGGACTTAGGACTAGGGTTTAGAGTTGAAGTGAACCCTATAAGTACATCATTAAGGACCCTAGCCACCAAATCCTTTTCCTATTCAAAGAAGAAAGAGGTCATCTTCTCCCTATTCACGCCAATCTCACTCATTCTCCCTCGAATTTTCTTCTCTCAGCCAAACTTTTCTCCCTCACGTGCACCCATCTCCCAAAAAGCAGTATCAGGTGGTGGCAGAAGCGGGTCGGCGATCGGGATCGGCCGCGGCGACGGCAAGACGTTTTTTCTCTTCCTTTTTGAATTCACCCACTTTCGTAGCTCCGTTTTGGCCCAAATTTTGAGAGAAACCTCCTCATCACCTCCTCATATCTCAACAAAAACATTAGGCCATCGAAGTTTTCTAACTTTGTGTTTTCTTGGTTTTTCCTCATTTTACACACGTTTTCCTCTCTTTCTCGGTCTTTCGAAAGGGCAATTTTGGCAAACGAAAGGTCGAGAAGCACCAGAAGGTCGAGTTCTACACGTTGGTGAAATCGAAATCACGATCGAAGGGGCAATGGAGGCTCACGCGCGGCCGAAAGGGAGATTGGCTGCAGCGCGTGTGGCATACGCGCCGAGACTTCAGGCAGCACGTGGCGGCGCGTCGGCTGTCCTCTAGGGCTGATTTCAATGGCGTTGAACTCCTGACGGTGAGTAGATTCCGAAACTGGTCCCTGTTCGCCAATAGGAGGTGGCGCGTGAGAGGCACTCGTCGGACAGCAGCGGCGACGCAAGGGCTACAGCCGGTCCAGGAACAGCAGTGTATTCCCAGTGTCGTTTGCCCCTTGAAACACCAATTTCCCTTTTTAGTTTAATTAATTGAATTGAGGACTAATAAGAGTATTTTTGGTATTTTGGGACTTAGGTTGCTTAAAGAATTTAGTACCGATCTTCCTTGGTTTCACTTGCTATTTCCTGAGATTTGAGGTAAGTGACTTCGCTCCTAGATAAACCATTGGGCTAGGTCGGTAACTGTTTTGATTTGTATGTTGTATGTATTAACCATGCTTACCTTATGTATATTGTGAATTGGGTATGATAGTGTGCTAGTACGATAAACATGATGAGTACATAGTTGTTATGTGATTTGTGGATGCCAGGAGCATTATTGGAATGTTGCATGTTGGATGCCTGTGGCTATCGGACTAGATGATATGTATTTGGGACCTATGCATAGTTATGAATTGTGTGTTGCATGTTCATGAGTTAAGAGTTATACCATCTCGGCTTAGTGCTGTGTGTGAGGACCTCTTGAATGTATTCTCCGCTTTGTGGTGCTGTGTGCTGGGGTGTCTCTGTGGAATAGAATGTCATTGCTTAGTGCTAAACAGAGGACCTCGTGCCTCTATGGGATATCATATCTTTGCTTAGTGTTGGACAGAGACCCTCTTGAGATACATTCTCTGCTTTGTGCTGCTGTGTGGTTGAAGTGCCTCGAGATGGTATACTCCGGTGAGAATTAGAGAAGAGGTCCCACATGAGTTGCATGATTGGTTGTGTTTGCATGTCCGACCCCAGGGGTTGGAGTTACTTACTGGGTATATTTTTATATATTCAACCTATTCCTTTCCTTTTTCTTAGGTAAGAGCAAGGACTACTTAGGTGGCTGACGAAGAGGGTTGCTTAGAGGTCATGGTCACGCGTTGCAGTCTTCCGCATGAGTTACGTTTGGAGTTCCATAGTTTTCTTTTAATGTTGGATTGAACGTTTGTGTTTTTAAATTGTGTTTAGGTTCCTTTCTAATTGTTTTAAATTCGGGATCCCGGCTATTTTCATATACTATTTGAACTCAGTTATTTATGTTTTTATGGAAATTTGATTTCAAGTTTGAAAAATCTTTTTAAAACTTTTATTTTAAAAGGATACATGCGAGTAGCGATCCTAGGTGGTCTAAGTGTAGAAATCGGGTCGTTACACTATCCTATTTAATTTTGACAATTAATTTCTATTGTTATCATTTATGACAATGATTGTTAGTATTAATTTTCTAAAACATTATCTTTGAATTAGTTGATTATTTAGGTTGGTGATTTAAATAGGGTGCTTGAAAGTATTAATTAAAAATTAATTAATTTGAATAATTGTGTCTACCTTTAAAAGAAAAGGCTTAATATTAAACTCTATTCAACCCTCGTCTACCGATCCAATATGTTGAAATCTTCAATTGCTAGATTTTGATTTCAAATTCTAGCACAGGGTCTAATTGATAAATATCGGTTCACTAATATCATATTATAATATTTTAATTGGATGAACATTCATACTTATGTAAAAGACTTAAAAGAAGAGAGGGAATCCTACATGTGGAAGATTAACCAACTTTACATTATAAGATCTTAAGAATATATGTACTTACTGTTGTCACATAAATAACCCATACTTGTGGGAGATTAAACAACCTTACATTAGCAACTCCAACCACAATGGAATTAATAATATTAATCGAATGTCTAAGAATATGTCTCTTATTTGAATGCATGCACACGAACAACAAATAGAATATTATCAACACTTATCTTCTAAACTTTTTGACAGTAGCACTTTATTACAGAGTGTATGTTAGAAACATTATCGTTTATTGAAAATGTTATATTTAGATTAAGCAATTTATTCAATAAAATTCTAACTCTTCCTTCAAATTAATAATTTTATGTAAAAAGAAAAAATCAAATAAAACAATAGAAAAACTGAAAATTCAAAGCCTGCATTTTAACATATTATTCATTTCTAACCTTTTCAAAAGTCATTGTTTATGTACTTATAATTTAGTCCCTAATATTTATTCATTTTCCAATTTTCTTCTTAATCTTTTAAAATTTTCAATATCATTCTTTAAATATATTGGATTTTTTAAAATTAAATTTTTAATATGACCAACAATTAAAATTCATATGGACACTTTCAGCAACGTTTTTTTTTTGGTGCCTTTTCTTTAGAAAAATTGTAATGGGTTGCAAAAAAATATATAAAAGTATTTGTTGATCTAGCAAAGGCTTTTCAAATTTTCAAATCTACCAAAAATTTTAAATCTGATTTTCGTATTTTTTTATTTATTCTAATTTTACTCTCATATGTGTATCAACAAACATATTTGATATACTATATATTTGATATATCAATCAATTTATATACTTTATATTTGGTATATTAGTTAACTGATATACTAAATATAAAGTATATCATATTTTTAATTATATTATGATGGATGTTGTTTGTATGATTATAGTAAATAATATTTTTGTTTTTTTGTATCATTTTGATGTGGAGTTGCTTTCATTCAATTATTTCAATTTTGATATTTTTATTTAGATTTTATCATTATATATCTTAATTTCATTAATTGTGTCAATTAATATACCAACTATAAAGTATATCAGTTAATTTATTCTATTTTCAAGACTTTGATATGATTTTGATAATATATCAGTTACATTTAATTTGGTATATCAACTGACAGATCTACTTCATATAATTGACTAATATACTAGATTTACAGAGAAAAAAAGTATATGAATGATATTGTTAATATAGCAAATATGAGTATATTATTACATAGTTGAAGTATAACATTGGTATTTCAATTGTATGTCAGTACTAATTTAAAGTACATTACAATTACATCATAATTTGTTCAAAATACAATACAAGTATTACATTAGTGTGTATCAGCAATTTATCAGCACTCATTCAAAATTGATTTAAATATAATATTAGTGTATCTATGATATATTAGTAGTCATTAAAAATTCATTTCAAATATATCGTTAGTGTATCGGTAGTATATCAACATTCATTAAAATTCACTTTAAGTATAATATTGATGTATCAATACTCATTCAAAATGTAATTCAAGTATATCATCAGTAGTTATATTAGTAATATATCAACACTCATTCAAAATTTATTTAAAGTGTAATATTAGTGTATCAATAGAGGATGACTCATTAAAAAATAATTTCAATTATATCATTATTGTATCAGAAATATAGTAACATTCATTCTAAATAAAATTTCATGTACAATATTGGTATATTAGTAGTATATGACATTAATTAAAAATTCATTTCAAGTATAACATTAGCGTCTATCATTCGTATATCAGTAATTCTAAAATCTACAATTTTTCAAGTATATTATCCGCGCCCATTCAAAATTCAATTTGAAGTGTAACATTGGTGTATCAATAGTTTATCAACATCATTAAGAATGGTTATCAACATGACGAATTGAACCATTATAAGTTAATGATAATGTGTACTAAAAAAAAAGTCAATGATAATGTACTAAAAAAGTAATACTGTGAAACATATGAATAAGAATTCAAATTAAGTCAACAAATAATAACAAATGCACGAACACTTAATTTGCTGATAAATTTGGTATATGAATGATAAATTTGATGCATAAATTATATAATTGTTGTACTTTATATTTGGTATATCAGTCAAATGATATACTAAATATAAAGTATATTTCAATTGACTGTTATACCAAATATAAAGTGTATTAGTTAACTACAAATATAAAATATATTAGTTGACTTACATATCAAAAGTATATCAGATATACTACAAATATAAAATATATTTGTTGACTGATATACCAAAAGTATATCAAATATACTAATGATATATATGTTGATATACTAATGAGGGTAAAATTGAAAAAAATAAAAAACAGAAATCAGATTTTGTATTTTTTTTTTCTTGCTATATTTGTAAATTTCAAAAAAGTATTGCTATATTGACCAAAAAAAATTCAAAAAAAATGCTATTCATGCAATTGACCATTTTCTTTATCGTAGAAACTTTCGTACGATATTATTTTCTTTTGGCTACGTTACAGTTTTGTCACTTAAAATCTTTTTTCTTCCGGTGATAATAATAATAAAGATATTAGAAAAATAATAGGAAATTCAGAATTGAAAATGACAGATTGTGGCTAGAATCATTTCCTAATTTGATAACACACTTTATTTGTTGAGTTACATTGACTATGAAGAAGATGCAATGCATTTTGAAGAAATGGGTCACTTGTCAAAGTTGGTTTTCCATCCATTTGTCCATAAAACAACATTAAGAGATAACTTCGAAATCTAAATAAATTATAATAAAAATAGAAGCTAAATATTAATTAAAATTATATTAAAAAAAATCAAAACATGTAATTTGGTAATTTCAATCAATCATTATGTAGGTTCATTAGTGATTGTTAACAAATATCTAAGTTCATTATTGTTAATTTACATTTTAGACTGTCATTTTGGTCAATTATGTTGTTGATTTTTCAATATTTAAGAAGTGTTCTTATTCTTCTATGTAAAATCAAATATTAGAAAAGAAAAAAACAGTGCCTAGGCTCCAAAGAACAAAACCTAGTTGTTCCAACGTCAAATTTTAGTATTTTTTTTTTCCCTTGAAGCTAGAGCACCTAGCTAGGTTGTTGAATGATTTCGCGAAGCATACAAATCTTTACAAGTAGTATAGTAGTCTGAGTACAGGTATCGTTCTCCATAACAAATGAATGTTTATCGAGTATAAAATTTTTCAGCCTCAACTTTATCTAAACATCGAATAATCAATTAGGATGAAATTTAAATCAACTTTCAATTAAACAACTTAAAGAGAAAAAAAACTAATAAAACAAGGGGTTAAACTCAATTGATTGAATTCTAGAGCAATGATTTCACCATTATCGCTTCCTACTCTCCCTTGAATAATAATTGAAAACTTTTTATTTCTAGGTTGTTGGCAGGTTCTACCTTATAGATTTGGTATTCCTTCTTAAGCAATAAAAAGATTCTTTCAAAAGTAAGTTATCAATATCTCTATAATCATGACTACAAGAAATAAGAGATTTGTCGATGAAACCAAATGTCGGAAAAACAATGAAATTTGTCGTGGAGAAGACACAATCTCGATGCCTTTAAATTCGTCGCCATTACTGACCTATCCCGACAAGAATATAGTCATCGCCAATAATGTATCTTTTACCAACGACATACTTTCATCTGGATAGGGTCAATAATGGCAACAAATTCCCGTATTCATTGGACATACATTAAATTTTCTAAATACACATTCTCTTTTACGACGCCATAATTTTGTCGGGATAGCAAGCTAATCACGACGAAAGACAAATTTCGTCTGAATTTCCTTTTCTTAAAAAAAATATTTGATATGATTTTAATATATTTAATTATTAACAATGACTTGTAAACCTGTTTTGAAATTGAAATGCAATTAAAATGGAATCTGAATTCATGAAAATAAAATTTTATATTCATTAAATTTCATATATTAACTGTTTAATTTGTACATGCACGACAAGTTTTATACAACAAAAGAAAAAAAAACTTAAACATAAGCAATGCTCCTTTAAATGTCTTTTGATCTAATCTTTATTTCTTGCCTTACGAGCATGTGTTTGGACCTAAAATAAAAAAGAAAATTTTATAAAGTGTCATAATGCCCTATATTAGCTCATTTTCAAGAATGAGATAGTCCTAGAAAGTACAAAAATAAGAACTGAAAGGCGTTACCCAAATCTCGAGCATGTCCAACCCTAAAACAACGTAAAAAGTGTGTAAGTGAAATTTTGAAGCTGGAGAGTAGAACTAAATACACCTAACCTACCCCTCAAGCCCCCTAAAGCCCCTAAAATGTGCCTAAGTGTCCTTTCGAATCTCGAACCAACCCGAGTGTATCTAAAAACACCAATCCCACCCCCCAAGCACTCCAAAAGTCCTAGAAAGTGTCGAAGTGTCATTCCAAATCCCACAAACTTTTCAAGTAGAATTAAAACCTCTCAACCCACCCTTGAGCCCCTTAAAATCCCTAAAATGTCCCTAAGTATCCTTTTGAATCCCGAACCAACTCGAGTGTATCTAAAAACACCTAGCCCACCATGCCGAGCACACCAAATGCCCTAGAAAATGCCTAAGTACCGTTCCAAATCCCACAAACTTCTCGAGTAGAACTAAAACCACCTAACCCACCCCTCGAGCGCCCTAAAGTCCCTAAAATGTGCCTAAGTGTCCTTTCGAATCCCAAACCAACCCGAGTGTATTTAAAAATACCTAGCCCACCCCCAAGAACTCCAAAAGCCCTAGAAAGTGCCTAAGTGTCATTACAAATCCCACAAACTTTTTGAGTAGAACTAAAACCACCTAATCCACCCCTCAAGCCACCTCAAGTCCCTAAAATGTGTGTAAGTGTCCTTTCGAATCCTAAACCAACCCAAATGTATCTAGACACACCTAACCCACCTCCCAAGCACTCCAAAAGTCACAAAACGTTTTTAAGTGACATCCTGATGCCCAAAACAATCTATAAAATGCCTAAGTATCCTTTCAAATCTCAGAACCAACCCAAAGACGATAAAGTGGCTACCATAACTGCAAGATAGCCACACAATCTTTATGAACACTACTTGACTAATTTAAATGTCATTATCAAAAAAGTTTGACTACCATAACTGTAGAATAGTCAAATAACCAATCCAAAACAAATCTCATCACTCTCTATATAGTTGAAAATTGTATCCTAGCTAGATGATCTGTCATTTTGTGAACTCTGTTGCATGCTTCTCATGAAATTCTCAAACATTGCAAATCGTTCTTTTAACGTTGATACCTCGCCTTGTAAGTTCTCGACCTTTTCCTCTTTTGCAGCCACTTTTTCTTTAAGCATCGAAACCTTAGCTTCTAATTCTTTTTTCCATTGTGTAGGAGTTGATGATGACGAGCTCCCAAAGAATCCATAGTTCCGAAAATAAAATCAAAACCTCTTCATCGTTAGACTTTGAGACTCTGATACCATGTTAACGTACACAGAAAGAGAGTGAGAATTTGAGCAAAAGAGTTGACACCATGCCCCCTATAGTACATTCTGAGGCATATTTGATCTTTTTGGCAAGAACGTCATATGTGGCGATGAGTTACTCGCCAATGTGGAGCACACATTCGAACTTCGATTGACCTGAAATATGGCGTGCTTGCATATCTTACTCATATGCATCTAACTCCAAAGCCGCTCGTCGAAACTCAAAACACAACCCCGACTTCTAGGGTCGTGGCCCAGAGCCCCGTCTGGCCCCCACTGAGTTTGTCACTGACACTACTGACAACACTATTCCATCTTCTTTTGCTTGAGCCTCAGCTAGACTTCTTATGCACATCCTTATGGTGTGCTAGATGATACACCATCCTTCTTGGTCTCATCATGGCACTTCTCTCTTGGCCCGATGGGCGACAAGCATGTGTCACCACTACTTGTCCTCTTCAGAGGAGTCACAATCTACTCTCTTCTAGTATGATTATGAAACTTTCCCCCATTTAAACTGTCATCGTCCTTGATGACAAACTTCGGGGTACAATCCACCAATCACGGGTGCAATTGTAACACTAATCTCAATGATATTGTTAAGGTAGCTTATTAACAATGGTTACTTGTGTATAAGGGTTAGTAAATGTATAAGGGTTAGTTAGTTTGACATGATTTTACCCTACTATTTATCAGTGTATTCTGCAAAGTATAAATACTTCCGTTCTCTGCCTCTGTAACATTCATTTGATCAGATTGAAGAAGAGAATAGTTCTTTTGCTCAAATTCTCACTCTCTTTCTGTGTATGGTAACATGGTATCAGAGTCTCAAAGTCTAACGATGAAGAGCTCTTGTTTTCTTTTTCGGAACTATGGATTCATTGGGAGCTCGTCATCATCAACTCCGACACAATGGAGAAAAGAATTAGAAGCTAAGGTTTCAATGCTTAAAGAAAAAGTGGCTGCAAAAGAGGAAAAGGTCGAGAACTTACAAGGCGAGGTATCAACGTTAAATGAACGATTTGCAATGTTTGAGAATTTCATGAGAAGCATGCAAGGGAGTTCACAAAATGACAGATCATCTAGCTAGGTAAATTGTTTACTAACTTATACAATTTTCAACTATGTAGAGAGTGATGAGCTCTCCACCACCCCTAGGTCTTGTGGCTTAAGCTAGCTACCCCATGGCACATGCGTGTATCATGGGGAGGGCGAGTGTTGCAAGACGAGTGTTTGGGCGTCTTCCATGGAGAATGGGATCTCGTGAACAATGTCAGATGGCACGGGTGTGAAGGATGCATCAACATGCATAAGCAGCTGAATAAGGATCAATACACTGTAATTAGCTCAAATTAAATATGGAAAATCATGCTTGTAGAAGAGAAAAATAGAGATTTAGAACACTAACCTCTTGAAGTTCGATTTCTCCTCTATCTCCAGCGGAAATGTGCTCCAATCAACTCTTGGACCACCACTAGTGTCTTCCCGACTATTCTCTGGCCTTGGAACGGGATGG
>JAOANK020020264.1:0-52145 GCA_026257165.2 Telfairia occidentalis | reverse complement strand
AAATACATTATAATATAAAGTTAATTATGTATGAGATGCATAGTTAAACTTTATATTATTGGAGAATAATATTTGAATAGGATTCAAACATTTATCATATCAATGAGATTTATATAATAAGTTTTTTTTAATATAAATAGGATTCATATTAAAACTATAGGTTATGTGAGAGATGTTATTTGAATATGATGCAAATAATATTAGTTTTAATTAATTAAATATATAAATTAAATATGATTTAATTTAATTATTTATAAAAATGATGATAACTCCCTATGGGAGTTATCACGAGAGAAGTGGAGAGTGGGGAGTTTTTGACTCAACCCACTCCCCTCCTCTCTCTCGCTCACTGACTTAAAAGGGAGAGAATAGTAGAATAATTTTTTTCTGCTTCTTGGCTTTTGCTGCAGAAACTCTCCTTCTCCCTCATTACATTCTCTTCACCAATCCTCTGAAGACCACACTTCTGGGACCTAATATTCTAGAGCTTATCGGGTGAACAAGAGTGGTGGTGTTCGTGTTGCTGTAATACACAGAAGAATTACCTGAAGAACGGTTCTTCAAAGGTAAAATTTCTTTCTCTGTATTTTACGTTTACAATTGCATGTTCTTCCCAAATTCATTCTTGGATGCATTTAGCGTTCAATAGCTTCTACTGGGAATTTGACTCCTTCACCTTCTTTCACAAGCTTTCCTAGGAGCAGGAATACTACTTCTTCTTCATCACCCCAAGCCATGAGCAGTGACAATTACACCCTGTATGTGGGCTTCATGATAGTGAATTACCCAAGAACAAAATCTTCTGGAATACAGATTGAGGAGTCTTCAACTCCACCGAGGCCTTCTACCTCGCTAATATTGCCTTTAGGCAGCCTAGTCTAAATCAGTCCTTCTACCTCACCCACAACAATACACCTAGATCAGCTACCCTAACAACCTATTCTTCAGCAGTTCAACTAGAACATAGATTCCAACCTCACCCAGAGGTGACTACATACGTAGACAAGCCTGGAATAGTCTACGATCAAATAATAGAACCAAAATATAAAGGTATAAGTCTTTCTGAAACAATATCCAAGACTTTTCTTGAAAGCTTTTGGTTCCTACCTGAAAATTTACACAAAATAACAATTTTTTATGAATTTATTTTAGTAGACACCAAGTCTGCTGAAATCACACACATCCCTGACAAAAAATGATCCAACTAGGATAGCCTATTCAAAATTTAAAATCCAAAAGGTTTAAACGCTACTCAATTGAATCAAAATCTCTTCATTGAGAAATCCTTTTCAAAATCATTTGTCCCATAGACCTACAGTTACAAAGATTATTGCAGAGCATGGTATTACGTGTCCTGGCATACCCCAAAGGACCAGTCATGGTTTCTTTATTTCTTCCATAACGCTCAAAAAATACACTTTCCGTTATGCTTCATAGAATGGTGGTACACTTTTGATCTAACAGACAAAATCCTTCTAGTTCTTCTCCAAGAGTCTTACTATTATTTTTGCAGGACTATTTTTAAAAACTCCTTTCATTCATGCGATTTTGTTTCTACTTCCAAATCCCATGGATTATGTCATGGAGCTTCAAAGTCGAGGCTAAACCTCAATACAAATGAATAGTTAAGGTTATCAAAATCAAATGGTTGGCAAAACGCTTTTAGAGGCCAGCCAAATCTTAAAGTCATCAAGGCATGGTGCTCTTGCAGTGGTTATATGCAAGATGTAACCATAAAGAAGAACCAATAATTTCTTAACACGAAAAGTAAATTCTTGGCAAGATTGGCCCAAACAACCACAAATGTTGAGTTACAACAAATTCTAGGAGCTTCCATCTCAGAGAGAGCACATCTTCCTATCATGATGGAGCAAGCCCTTCGACGTAGCTAGAACTGGTTGAAGAAGAAGATGAATATGATTCATTCCTAGATATGTAGAATATACATTAAAGGGATAACAACCAAACTTGAAAGAGAGAAGACAATTCCTAATATAAATCTACACATAGTAGTATATTATATTCAAATGTAAAAAAAAAGAGTGGTTGATAATTGCATTTGGCAATATTCAAAGAAATAGAAATATTTCATTCTTTGCAATTTAAATTTTGGTATTTTTACAATCTTGTAAATTCTATCTTTTGTAAGTATAATCCCTGTATGTAGTCTTGATTGTATAAGTAAATATTTGATCTGCGATCAAGTTATCAAAAGAAGAACGTCTAATTTGAAGAATTTGAAGTAGCAACACTTCAATGCATAAGTCTTATAAGTTAAAGATGAAGACTATGTATTTCTCTCTGAATAACTCATATGATCATTTTTGGTTGAGTGTTCACGGCAATATGATGGTAAGACCACAGATACCTCGTAATCCATCCATAGTTATGATTTGAATACAGATACATAGTTCAGCCGACAACAATAAAGACAATAAAAAACTTTAATAAAGTCTCTTTATTAAAGAAAAGGGAAAAAGCTACATCAATAATCTTCTGACAGCCTACCGAGAAAATCATTCAACTTTATCTTTTTACTGTTTACTTTTTTACTTTTGTATTTTGTCTTTTTGTAATAATTTAAGAATAGAATTATTTAGTTTGTCTCTAGTAATAATTAGATTTATTTCAGATCTTATTTCCTATAGATTCAATCTTATCTTTTCTCATTGTAAATTTTTGTTCAAGTCCATTGCCATCCATTATCGTATAAATGGATGATGTGTTATGTAAAGGGCAGAAAGAAAAGGAGGTGTCTAAGCTTTAGACCCAAATGGAAGAAGCCCATGCCCAAAGAAAACTCAAATCAATAATGGATGAAGTTAGAAGTTACAATGAATGAAAGAGACATGTAAAGCCCATCCAAATCCAAGAAAATCAGTAAGTAGATCATGATAGAATTTATAAAATTAAAGCATTTCAACAAGGCAGTAGCATGGACGAAATCTAGGCAAGCATGGATGCACCTTTCAAATATCAAAGAATCATTCACAATAAGCTAAAAATCGAACACATAGGCAAAGAAAACAAGTTCCTATAGAAATGGGATCAGAATTCATATGAAGAATGGTGTACAAACAAATAAAATTAGAGAGAGAAAGAAAAACTCACGAATTTGGGTGCTCAAACCGTAAATCGTTGAAGAAAGCGCAAGACTGGCCCAAATTGGGCCAATAGAGCTACAAATGATGTTAGGAGGTAAACGAATTGCATGATATTGAGAAGATTTGAGGGAAAAGAGAGAAAATTTAAGGGTACGGAGAGAGCACCCCAGGGGGGAGGCAACGTTAGGGCTCAAAAAATGTGCTCCCCTGTTTTGCGAATCTGGAATTTTAATCCTAGATTTTGCGATAGCATCGAGATGCTATAAGTTAGCGTCTCGAAGCTATTGCTACAAGTGGCCTATACCTGTAGCGCCGTTGATATGCTTTGGAGCGTCTCAATGCTCCAAATTGAACTTTTGTGATTTTTTTTCCCTTAAAAAACTACAAAATAAAAGAAAGAAAAGAAAAAAAATAAATTAAAAGATTAGAAAAATAGAATAAAAGAAAACATAATAATAATAATAATAATAATAATAATAATAATAATAAAATATATAAAGTAAAATAGAGTAAAAGAAGTGAGAAATTGCGTTTTCTGCCAAAAGCACTTTATTTAATGTCTGTAGCTAGACAAAGCCGATGTCAATTAGGTTCCCCTAGATGAATAATGTTGATGCTTCTTGGTTCAACACAAAAATAGTGATTAATGCGATGCGTTGCCCGTTAGCTGTGAAAGAACGCCCATCACCCACTTCTAATTGAACGGTCCCTTGTAGAAAGATTGTTTTAATTGTGAATGGACCGAACCATCGGGATTTTAATTTACTTGGAAATAAATGCAAACACTTGAGTTAAATAAAAGAACTTGTTGCCCAGGCTCAACGGAACAGTTTTGGATTTGCTTGTCATGCCATCTCGTAGTTCGCTTCTTGTATAGCTTGGCGTTTTCGTATGCTTGGCAACAAACTTCTTTCATCTCATTCAATTGCAACAGACGTTGTTCTCCACCTTTTGGAAGATCAAATTTAAGTTTCTTGATGGCCAATATGCTCTATGCTCCAATTCCACCAAGTGACAGGCTTTTCCAAACACCAATCGATATGGAGAAATACCAATTGGGGTTTTGAAAGCTGCCTTGTTGGCCCAAAAAGCGTCATCTAGTTTCAAGCCCAATCATTTCGATTTGTGTTGACTTTTTTCTCCAAGATTTGCTTTATTTTCCTCCACCAAACATAGAATTAAACAATTTATTACAAAAATGGGAGCCTTCATCACTAATAATAGCATGTGGAGTACCAAATCGAGTAAAAATATTTTGATGAAGAAAATGTAGTACGACCCGTGCATCATTCTTCTTAGTGGCAACAGCTCAAAAATAGCAGTTAGGTGTAATTCATGGTATCTCGAGATGTTTCGTGTTCTTTGGCATTTTGCACATGCCTTAACAAATGTATAACAATCACGAAAAATAGTAGGCCAATAAAAACCATATTGTAATACCTTTGCTGCAATACACGTGGGTCCAAAATGACCATCATAAGGGCACGAGACACAATCCTGTAGAATCTTTGGGATTTCCTCATATGGAATACACCTACGAAATATTTGGTTAGAGCATATCTTGAAAATTAAAGGCTCACCCCACAAGTAAGAGCGCGTCATGTAAGAATTTCTTCTTTTGATGAGAGGTCAGGTCTGGTGGTAATACTCCTCCTGCAAGAAAATTAACAAAGTCAGCAAACCAAGGGATGTGAGACTTCACCTGGTGCTGTCTTTCATCAAGAAAGTCTTCTGCAATGGGAAATGTTTTTTATTTGTTTCTTGGTGAATTCTTTAAAGGTGATCAACCACCACATTTTCGCAACCTCTCCTATCTCTGATTTCAAAGTCAAATTCCTACAATAACAATATTGAACAAATTAAGCGGGGTTTAGCATCTTTCTTATCAAACAGATAACGAAGGGTTGCATGGTCAGTATGAACAGACTTTAGTGCCTAACAAATAAGGTCTAAATTTATCAAAAATAAAGGCTACATCAAACATTTCTTTCTTAGTGGTGGTATAATTTTGTTGTGCATTATCGAGAGTTGTACTTGTAATATATTGCTCTGAACAATTTATTCCCTTTCTGGCCCAACACTACTCCAACTGCATAGTCATTAGCATCACACATTATTTCAAAAGGTTGACTTCAATTAGGAACTACAATAATAGGTGCAGAAGTCAGTTTTTCCTTTAAAAGATTAAATGCTAGTAGACAGTCATCAGAAAATTAGAAAGGAACATCTTTTTCAAGTAGATTACTCAAGTGTTTTACTATTTTTGAAAAATCTTTAATAAATCTCCTGTAGAACCCTGCATGTCCAAGAAATCTTTTGACTCCTTTGACGTTGGAATGGGGAAAAAGTTGTTCAGTTGTTGAGATCTTTACCCTGTCAACTTCGAGGCCTTGCTTAGATACGTTATGCCATAAAACTATACCTTTTGTAACCATAAAATTGTGTTTTTCCCAGTTTAAAACAAGGTTAGTTTCTTGACATCACTGCAAAACCAAAGAGAGATTATGAAGGTATATATCAAATGAAGAACCAAAAACAGAAAAGTCATCCATAAAAACCTCCATGATTTCCTCAACCATATCAACAAAATGGCCATCATGCAGCGCTGGAATGTAGTAAGGGTATTACACAGCCCAATGACATTCGCTTGAAGGCAAAAGTACCAAGGGGCATGTGAATGTCGTCTTGTCCTGGTCCTCTGGTGCAATTGCAATCTAATTGTAACCTGAGTAACCATCAAGAAAACAATAGTAAGGATATCCTTACGTATCTATCCAACATCTAATCAATAATGGGAAAAAGAAAGTGGTCTTTTCGAGTGGCTTTATTGAGTTTTCTGTAGTCAATGCACACTCGCCACCCTGTTACCATCTTCGCGATCGTAGAGATGAATTCATTGTTTGCATTTTTAATTATTGTCATCCCTCCCTTCTTAGGCACTACCTACACAGGACTCACCTAAGAACTATCAGATATAGCATAAATAATACATGCCTTAAGAAGTTTCTAAACCTCAACCTTTACTACATCTTTCATTGTGGCATTTAATCCCCTTTGCTGCTCAACATATGGCTTAAAAGTATCTTCCATTAAAATTTTATGCATGACATAGACGAACTAATACCTTTAATATCAGCTATGGACCATCCTAAAGCAGATTTATGAGCATGTAGAACTCGCAACAATTTATCTTCTACTACTTTAGTCAAAGAAGCAGACATGATAGCAGGAAAAGTAGAAGACTCACCAAGTAGGGCATAACAAAGGTGTGTAGATAATTGTTTGAATTCAGGTTCAAGGCCTTTAACAGATTCATCAAGTTTTTCAGACAACTCCATGACATCAACCTTAACATGGTGATTAAACTCCATAGGTAAATGATTTAATTCATCACAATAATCTAATATGTCCTGGTCGAATTCCGCAATTTTATCAACAATAGACTCTAACATACATCTAGCAAGTGGATCAATAGGAGCAGCACAATCTCTAATTTCAGCCACAGATACTTCAACAATATCTATCCTATGACATGTACTTATCTCAGCAGGATATTTCATGGATCGATATATGTTGAAGACAACTTCCTCTTCATTCACTCCCAAAGTTAACTTACCCTGTTGGACATCTATCAAAGCTCTACCAATGGCAAAGAATGACCTTCCCAAAATGATGGGAATTTCAGTATCCTCTTTCATATTCAAAACCACGAAATCTGTAGGAAAAATAAACTTGTCAACCTTGTCTAAAACATCTTCAATCACACCTCGAGGATAAGTGAGTGATCGATCAACCAACTATAGTGAAATAGTAGTAGGTTGAACCTCGCCAAGGCCAAGTTTCCTGAAAATAGATAAGGGCATTAGGTTAATACTGGCACCAAGATCACATAAAGCCCTATTAAAAGAAGAACTACCAATTGTGCAGGGAATAGTAAAACTCCTTGGATCTTTTAATTTCTATGGCAATTTCTTTTGAAGTATAGCACTACACTCCTCATTGAGATTTATAGTCTTAAACTCTTCCAACCTACTCTTCTAGGTCATTATTTCCTTCATGACATTCACATAGTTAGGCATCTGTTCAAGTGCATCTGCAAAAGGAATATTAATTTGAAGTTTCTTAAAAATTTCTAAAATTTTAGAAAATTGAGAATCAATCTTTTTCTGTTGAAAGCGCTAAGGATATGGTATTGAATTAGAAACAATAGGAAGAGTAGAACAAGAAGGCTTTTCAGCCTTAAGCATTGCATCAACTTCCTCAGCTACTTCCTCAATGGACTCCTTTTCCTCAGTTAGGATGATTGGTTCTTCAACTATCTTTCGTATGAGTTCCTCAAGTTGCTTCCCACTTCTCAATGTTATAACCTTGCACTGCTCCCTTGAATTTACCTCAGTGTCACTTGGAAACTTCCCTTTTTGCAAAGCATTAAGGGAAGTAGCCATCTGCCTATCTGTGTCTCGATGTTCTTAATGGCAGTCCTTCGACTTCTCATTTCATTTTCAAGGGCACTAATCTTGTTTAGAGACTGTGTGATGAAAGCTCAATCAAATCTTCAAGAGAGGGTTTCTTCTTTGGTTGCTGAGGAGCATAACTTGGTGAAAGCTGCAAAACATTTTTATTATTAGCATAAGAGAAGTTTTTATGATTTCTTAACCCAGGGTGGTAGTGAGTAGGAAGTGAACTCGAGCTGGGTTTCCACGATACCCATAGTTTCTATTATTAACATACTGTGCCTGCTCCATGTGTGGCTCTGTGTAATACTGAGGAGTGTGGGCCGTTGCAATAGACTCAATAGATTGTGGTGTATTTGTCTCTATGAGTCTATCCAAAGTATTAGTCAGAGCTGCAAGTTGAGCTTTAAGAGAACATACCTCATTGATCTCTTAAACTCCAACAACCTTCATTAGTTTAGATCACTCACTAGGCCACTGATAATTGTTAGCTGCCATATCTTCCAATAAATTACGAGCATTCTTAGGAGTTTTAGATAATAGTTTACCACTAGTTGTAGCATCAAGTATGGTTCTGGTCGGTCCATTCAACCCATTGTAAAAGTTCTCGATTTGATGCCAATATGCAAATCTATGTTGTGGATATTTCCTCAGAAGTTCCTTGTACCAATCCCATGCTTCGAACAGTTCCGAAAAGGCATGTTGCCTAAATGAACTAATTTTGTTTCTGAGTTTGGCGGTCTTAGCACGTGGGAAGAATTTCATCAGGAAGGCTTGAACCATCTCCTGCCATGAAGTTATGCTTCCTAGTGGTACATATCCTAACCAATCTCGCGCCTTATCCTTCAAAGAAAAAGGAAAAAGACGTAAGATAATTGCCTCTTTAGATACACAATTCATCTTAATAGTACCACAAGCATCCAAAAGAGTACTTAAATGTGTATTTGCATCCTCTGTGGCATTGCCCTTGAATGTGCTATCTCGAACCATCTGGATTAGCCCTGATTTCAACTCAAAGTTATTTGCATCAATAGGTAGATGGGTTATTCTAGAACAATCGAGAAGATATAATGGCTGAGAATAATCTCTTATGGCCATCTGAGCCTGTTGAGAAGGTAGAGCGTGTTGAATTTGTAATTGAGGTGCTGATGGCACTTGTCCAATTGGTGGAGCTTGCAAATGGTCCATGGATTCAGTTCTTTCCTTCTTTTCCTTTCAATTTTTATTACAAGTCTTCTCAATCTCAAGATCTAAAGGAACTAAAACTGCTTCCTTGTCCTTTCGCATGCACACCTGACACTTGAAAATAAAACAAAATAAATAAAGTAAAACTGTAAAGTAAGACCGAACTAGTTCTGTACGATATTAAGTGAAACTAAATAATTTCCAATCTCTAGCAATGGTACCAAAAACGTATAGTAGAAATTGCTCACCCGCAAGTGTATGGTGTCAAGTTTTAATATAGTGTAAGAGACTAGGAGTGTCGTCCTCAGGATTGGGTTTCTAGCTCACTTAAATACCACAAATAATAACATTCAATTTTATTTAGAGAAACCAACACGATGAATTTATGCAGATTAACTAAATGACTAAAAACAATAAGGTGAGAAAATCAGAGAAAAGGGGTCCTAGGGAGTTGATTCACCAACTAGATTTATAAGCCAATTAATTGATTAATCAAGACTAAATCAAAACAATGTTGGGTTTTTATGTCCTAAAACTCATTGGCATGTAAACATATTCTTTTATTAATAAAATAGTTATTGAGGTTATTCAGTAAAGTTGTTATTGAATAAAGTGATTGATCTAGTATAACTCTATAAATCCAATAAACTAAGAACCCATGGCTATATAATGAATACTTAAACTTTATGTGGAGACATAAAAGTGGATAAGGTTTAAGTAAATAGCCAAAACGGTCTATAGTTTACGGATTAAGCTGTGTACCTTCTCTTGGGGACACTATGGAATGCGGCCCGCTTTGTATATGATTCAAACAATGTGATTTTAAATCGTTCATGTGGAGAGATGCGAGTGGGGGCGTTCTATGCAATGAGTTTGCATAATACCGGACCTCGAAATAGTCACTGTTTTTTTATAACACCGTTTATTGAAAACACTAACTAATTTCAAACTGATGACCTAAGTAACTGGATCTTAATCCTGAGCTAACTATGAACACCTGTTTATTCAGGATTATGCTTTGACCTGCATAGGTGAGAGAGGGCCAACAGCACCTGCTCAATATGCCTCCCATTTCAGGGGTAAGACTAGGTTGATAGCTGGGGACATAGTCCTGCAAGATGGAATTCACTCCTACCTGACTTGAGGGATAGTAGAGAAATTGTTCCCTTAAGTGCTAATTTGGTTCTTGAACAAGGGGCTCCACCCTCTCATTGGCCCAAGAGGGAATCGGTTTGGTGGTTAGACCACAAACCAAGTTATTCATTAGAGGGTCAGTGGTACTTGAGGAACAAGAGGTAACTTAGGGGTAAAACGGTAATAGACCCAGCTGAGATTATGAACAACCTATGAAGGGTCGACTTACTAATCATGGTTATATCAAATGGTCATAAATATATCTATAGTGAGGAGAATGCAGCTACGGGCTTTAGTGGAGTGAGTCGTTAGTTAACGAATGTTGGTTAGCTAGATTAAAGAGTTTAATCGGCTAATCTCGGATTGTTGGAGCTCATGATCTATAGGTCCATTAGGTCTCTCGGCTAGCTCACATCGAATAAAACCGTAGAAAGTGTAGTGAATGAATTTGAAGTGTTCAAATTTGGTTTAAGGAGTGTACGTTAAATATATGTGATATATTTAACCTCGTGACGTTTGATTACAAATTAAACGATCAAAGGGAGTTGAAAATAACATTAAAATGTATATATGAATAGGGAATCATATTCGAAAAAATAGTTTTTTCGAAAACCGCGATTAGTGGCAAATTAATATTATTTTAATATTTGATATTAAAATAATTAAAATTAAATTAAAAAATGTTTTTAGTTTAATTACTTTTTTTTAATTTTATTTTTTGAAATTAAAAAAAGGAAGAAAAAAAGGAGAAAATGAAAATAGGTGATTTCCCATTCCATTTCTCATCCTTTTGACACCTCCAATTGATTGCTACCTCACCAATTTGAGTGTCAAATTTTGGTGAGGTAGTTGTACATGATCTCCTCTATATGTAGAGGAAGATTTTGTGCATAATGAGATTGATGAACAACATCTTTTTGGCTCACAAAATCTCTTGTGTTCAACACCAATTCTCCCTCAAATTCACCATTTAAAGGATCCACCCATCCCGTTCTAAGGCCGAGAGAATAGTTGAGAAGACTCTAGTGGTAGTCTGGGACGTGTTCGTGATTCAATCCACTGAAGAAAAAGAGAGAATTCGTGCATCAAAGGTAATGTTCCCTTGTTCTCTGTTTTTTCTCTCTAAAAGCATGATTCTATCCATCTAATTAAGCTTATTTTAGTGCATTTGATCATATTCCGCTGTGCTAGCATGTTTACACATCCTTCAAACACAATTCTATAAGCCTAGAATACTCATATATAAACTACTTCTTCCCATTTCAATTTGATCTCCTTGCTAGTTAAGAAACTAATATCCCTATTCAATTTCATTAAATTCAAAGCCATGAAAATCAATTCAATTAACAGCTTCTCAAGCAATTCTAAATCTCTGAATATTAGAACTACTGTAGTCATGCAATCAAATTCTAATCCAAACCTCCTCTCTCGAGTGAAAGATTAAGTTAAATGAATAGTTAATCTGTGATAAAAAGATTAAAAGCAATAAGCACATGAATGCATAAATAGAAAATCTGAAGATCAATCTCGATAAATCAATAAATAAAACTTAATAAAACCAGTGGCTATATCAATCCCTAGAACTAAGAGTTTAGCTACACATGTTCAACATAAAAATCAGAATACTCATACTAAAACTCATGGAAAGATTACAAAAAAGTCAAGGGAAAGGACAAGAAATTAATTACGACGCTTCAATCATTCGTCCCCGAATCGATCTCCATGTTCTGAGCCTTGAAAATCCCTTTTCTGCGCTCCAAATAGATCTCTTTGCCCTCTAATTTCATAAGCTCCGAAAATCTGATATGTATTTTCTCTTTAAATTGTCAAAAGTCCTCTAATTGCTGCAAAATGATGTATTTATAAATCTGTCAATGGTGTCGGGATGCTAGGGCAGCGTCTCGATACTGTACCCTAGTGAATATAGAAACATCGTGGTAGCATCGAGACGATATACAGGTAGCGTCATATTGCTATGAACTTTCTTGCGCTCGTATTTCCAAAATTGTGGTGTGGAGACGCTATAAGGCAGTTTCTCGACGCTGCTGTTGCGGGTCAAATGCTTCACTTTACGCTAGCGTTGAGATGCTGTGGACAACGTCCACTCGGGGTAGTTGGGTTCAACATGTCTGCAAGCGTCTCAATGCTGGATTTGGTATCTCAACACTGCCTCCATATGAGTTGGATTTTCACTTTCATCAATTCATCAAGTTATTGTCCAATTTGCCTAAATTTATTAATAAAAACATGTAAATCTTTATTTTCCTCCATTTGCACAGTTCCTACAATACAATTAGATATGTGCATGAATTTACTCAAAATAATCATCATACTAACAATATTCAAGCTATAAAAGTACCCACAAAGTGTGCTATCATATATTCACACGAATTTCTTTGTCTGTTTAGCTCCAAAATTGCTCAATCAATAATTTTGCTAAAATAATGCGTCATCACTTATCTGTTAAACAAAATATCCAGAATCAATAGTAATTAACCTTAAATTCCTTCTATTTTATTCAAATGTTGGCATAAAAAGAATGATGCAACAATATTAAGGTTCTCAAAAGTTTAATATGCAAAACAAAGATAAATCAAGCAATTCTTTCATAATGCAAAGGCAATTTAATTTAATAAATGGATGAAATCAAGCCTAAAAGATTCTCAATAATTCCTTTTTGGAGAGTTATTAGTTGGCTGTGTTGGCGATAGCCCCTTGCCTTTCTCTAGCTAGTAAGGCGCAGTTTCATTTGAAGCACAATTTTCATCTTATCGAACTCTTTCTTCCATGAACATGCAAGTATATTAATCATTGAAACAACTTCTTCATCCGGACCCTTCATCTCATATGCATTGATCAGAATTTCACCTCTTCCATCTTTATTGGCAAGCTTACTTCGAAGGTTGGGGGTCTTGGTGTTGAGGTTACTGCTCAAGTCCTCGGTCTATGGCGAGTCACCTCTCCTTAACCTTCCATCCTGGTGGAAGTTCGGGTTGTGGTAAAGGCACCTGCTCAGCTCGCACAAGGGGCTAGATCTCTATTCCCTTCTCCCAGGGTGGCTACGATGGGGCTGCTACCCTTTCGCAAGTTGTGGGTGATGAAAGGGTTGATCTAGTCTACATGGCCAGCTCGGAGTCGAAGTAACAAATGGTCTGAGCAAAAGAACTTGGCGTATTGATCAAACTTGCTGATGTGGTCATCATGTTGATGAAAAGTTGGCTCTGGTCTTGCAACCATTAAACCTTAGCATGTAGCGTTACCACCTTTCGTTCGGACCTACATCGTGTCAAGGTGGCCCAAACCTGGGATCGAGCTTGGTTAGATGGCTCATTAAGAAGTTCTTGAGGATTGAACCCTTAGGTCAAGCCTTGGATGTCAATATTCATTACATTATTTCTACATTGTTTCGCCAATGAGGCATTGATGGAAGAAGATCTCATGGTCAACATTGCACTACGGGAATTGAGTGGAGCAATAGCTATATCTTAATTGTCTAACCAGACGACGCTAAATGTTGATGCAAAAATTTTGGAATGATTTGAGGTGCTCCAGTTTGATTTTTGACATCAAACCTACAGGGGCACAGTTGAGGATTTTCAACTTGCGCAAAACCTATCTTTTCAACGAGATCCTTGCATTGGTGTAGTGATTAGCCCTATGCAGTCTGAAGCTTATGTTTGTGCCGGGTTCGATTTAGTATGAGCTAATTAGAGAAATTTTAGGTTTTTTCAGATCATACTTTTGATGTAGATTAACCCTCTATTTATAGAGGATATTTCAGGTAAAAACTCTTCTCGGGTTCGTAAGAGTCCGCTTGGGAACCAGTTTTGTATGGGCCTTAAGAGGCCCATGAGGCTTCACTTTCCTATTTGGTTTGTACAGCGTCTTAGAGGGGAGAAGTGGACATGAATTTTTCATTGTGCCTTAAGAGGCTTTGTAAGGGAGATCGAATTGGGCTTTAGCCAGTTTCTTCTCTATAATATAAATCATTGTTTCTTACCCCATACTTATCATTGGATTTTTCCTCTTGTCGAAGAGCTTGTGGCCTCCTTTGAATTTCTTTTGGTCTTTGTTCTTCGAGGTTTTGGAGCCTTGTGGAAGTAATGACAACGAAAGACTATAGGACAACAATGAAAATTTTGGTATTTTGGATATAAGGCCTGAAAAGTAAATGGATATAACTAACCTAGAGCCAAATCCCTAATAGCAAATTATGCGAGCAGAGTCTACGGATTATTCGAATCCCTAAACAAAAGCACTAAAACTTGTAGTTAGTTTAAAGATATTCAAAGGAAAGACTTAGAATTAATTTACCTTTATAGTCAGGCCAAAGGAATTTAGGGACTTGAATGCAAAAGAACTATTCAAAAGTTTTTCAACTCCAAGGAAGAAACACTCCACATGTTTGAAGACCAAATAAACTCTTCAACTCCATTAAGCCATGAATAAGAGAAGATTATTTGGTGGGGATCAATTGCTTGAGAGAATTGACAAGTCTTTAATAAGAAAAAAAAAAACTTAAAATTTCATTCATTATAAAGCTAATTTCGAAGTATAAGGGACTTGACATTTCTAATAGCCAATGAATTCAAAAATTAAGAAAAGAAATAACATAAAAAAAACTATTCCTAAATTGCTTGCAAAATAAAGTAAAATCAAACAATATCCCAAAATTAATAAGGATAAAATAACTATTGTCCTAACTGTAGCCACGTATTTTTGCCCGATTTGCTAATTTGCTATTATTTATGCAAGTTTATTGAGCTAATTAAACTTTTAATTGTGATTTTGGTTATTTGGGTTTCCCTTTATTGGATCATGACTTCAATGTTAGAGAAATGAGAGATAAAATTAGACATTTGTTTTAAAATTTAGTTTTTCCTAAAATACCCTCTTTTTAAAGAGCCTTCTCGATATTTCAAAATAAAAATTTGGCCACCATTTTTTACGAAGGGAGTGGTATCTCATCACTGATAACCTAGAGATCTGGTAACCTGTCTTCGCCGAGACGTTGGAGAATCCTCCTCCAGAGTGTGTTGCATTATTTCCCCAAATGTTTAGAATGCGAGTTAGGCTTCCCTTGCACTCGTTTGCCCAAGAAAATCTATCCAGGACTGAGCTGGCTCTAGCTCAGCTCACCCTCAACGAATGAAGGACACTATTAGGTTGTTACATGCTATGAAGGCACTTCGATCGAACCGACCTAGATGTCGATCAAGCCCTGAATGTGTTTAACTTTAATGTCCATCATCAGGTTTCTAGTCGCTTCTACGTCGCCATCTGCCCAAGTAAGAAAATCAAGGTGTTTGGTCCCTTGTCGGTAAAAAATTGAAGGACTAGTGGTTTGCATCTTCAGGGAGTGCCTCGTACTCAATGCGGATGGTAGTCCGATTTGCGAGGTCCTAGTCCAGTACGGGGAGCCAAGTAAGTACCTTTTCTCTAACTCGGCCGAGATCGGTTTGCATGAACTTAACTCATAGAGGCTTTTTGCATGTCTTTCCTTTGCAGTTCTCCCGCTACATCCCAAACCTTTCAACGACGTTTCGCTCATGATTATAATAGTAGTTGCAAAGCTTTCCAACAAAGTCTACCACAACGACTTGCTATTAAGCGAGGACTACCTCCTCGAGTATGGTCTTTGTCTATCGCCTGTACGAGGTGCGCTCGGACCTCTGCTCTACTCCAATTTCTTGCAATGATTTTTGTTTTTTTGGCTAACACTTGGATATCAAAGGGAGATGTCTGCCAAACTCTAAGTGTTTCAACAGAGACAGCGACAGAAGCATTTCCAGTAGTCAAATGGCACAGGTCTTTCTAGTCAACATGCGAAGACCGAGCTCCAGGCTCATACTCCTTTTCATGCCACACCATTGGTCGCTGATTTCCCTTTGCGAGGCTGTTAAGGGGTGTTGATGCTCAATGCATTGCCCCTTTTCGAGGAGGTCAGGGTGGGCCTATGAAATGAAGCACCCTTCCCTTCATTTTCTTCATCCCCTACACATCTCGAGTTAGAATGTCTGGCCTCGCCCTCGCCCTACTCTGAAAGTCCTACTTGATTTCGATTCCATTTTGGGAAGACCTCTCATTTAACTCTATCATCGATCAAATGGAGGTCATTGTGGTTGAGAACAAGGTTCTTTAGTCTGACCTGGTGGATCGCATTAGCAAGGAGGAGGAAGACTTTCAGTACAATTTAGCCATGCATAAGGCGACCCAGGCTCATCTGGCTAGAGAACTATGACAGGCGAACAACCTCAGCTTTGAAGTTCACCTCCAGCTCTATGCGACTGAGATCACTCTTCGAACTTCACGAATTCATACTCAAGGAGCCCTCGATGGTCGGGGTCACGAAGGAGCCACCCTTTACGGCGGTATTTTGGATTGCCAATTGAGAGCCGCATTCACGCCCATAGTGGCCGGAGGGAGAGAGGTTCTATTTTGAGCGACGTGGCTACGATCTCCTACAATTTCTCAAATTCTTTCAATGTGGCTAAGTTCTTGAGGGCTGGCCTAAGGTGGCAGGCCATTCTTCGACCTTTCTCCCATAAACTAGTTTGTAAGTCATTTTGTAATAGGTGTTAGGACTTAGGATTATATTGCAACTAATAAACTAGCCTTTAGGTTGTATAGAATAAGATTGACTTTGCAAAGAGCTAGATTGACTTTGCAATGAATAAGACCGATCTTGAAGTTGTATAAGACCAATGAATGAAGTTGATATTGGTATTGTATTAAGACAGATGTTGCAATGAATAAAATTGATCTTTTTATGATATATTTATTGACAGTAAATAGATCATTGATTAATTTTGTATTAGGTATATCACTGATTCACGTAGACCTAATAAAAATATCTATAAAATATATATTTTACATTAGTATATCACTAATATACTAATAAGAAATATGAGTTATATACTTTGTATTAGGTTATATTATGGATATATCTAGTATGAATTATATAATTTATATATATATGACTTAGTGTTACGGTCCATGGAAAATTCCAAGAACCCAAACCCATGAGATGACATCTGAACAATTAATTATGAAAATTAAAAAGAGTTTAAAATTTTCATAATTAAATTAGAGAATTTAAAAGCCTTAAGGTTTTGGTCAAGCCTATATAAGGAAACTTATAGCCAAAACCTAAAGGAGTAAGTCATTTTGCCTCCCTCTCCTCCCGCTCCTCCCTCTCCTCCTAAGAGCAAGAAGAAAACTAGTTTTCTTTTGAGTTATTCCAAAAGATGCCCACACAACAGTTCGTAGTAGATTGAGAATAGCTCGAAAGATCATATGGAGTCCCGCCAAAACCCTTTTCTGCGTTTTTTTCATCCCAATGGTTAGTTTTTTTTTTTAACTATTTTTTTTTTTGTAAAAATCCTTTCAATCAAAAGTAGCCATTGTGATTCACGTTTTTTAATCAATGTGCCCGCTTCCACTGCATCAGGTTCTGGATCGGATCTGGGTAATTATCCTATACCTCCATTGTCACTCAGGTCAGTAACGAAGGTCGTGAAAGATCCAAGTCCCTTAAAAAAGACCAACCGACACAAATCCTCACAATATTCTAGGTACTCTCGAACTACAAGAAATTATAGTTTTTTCGATGAAATGTCTACCGACATAAAGAATAAACATCGGGATAAATCATTTCTCCCAACGTTTAATGGTTATGTCTGCAAAAACCAGAGAATAAGCGATGTCAAAATGAAGCGGCGGGTAATATCTATCTTTCCCGACGTTTATGGAAAAATGTCTGGAAACACCATTTCCATCAGGGCAATCTTCATTAGAAGAACTTCTCCCGACGTCGACTTCTATACGTCGGTAGAAACTTTTTAACCCCAACGTTAGGTGAAAACGTTGGTGAAAAGTTGAACTCTAGCCAGTCATTTATCCTTCTTTTACCGATGTTTTTACTGAAATGTCGGTGAAAAGTTATCCATACGGACTTTAAGCACAGTATCATCTGTGGAAATTAGAAATTGTTGATGTTACACATATCGTCGGTGAAAATTGACCCTAAAAAACAATTTTGGCCCCATTTCTTCACCAGTTTTTCTTTCCCTCTTCGATTCTCTCTTGCACAATGCCCCAACCCCTCGTCTGTTATTTCCCCCTCCTCCATTGTCACAAAGCACCCAAAACCCCCCTTGCGGTAACAACGCTCTGTTGCCGTCCCTCCTCCATCGTCACTATTCTCCTCTATCGTTGCCGCTTCTTCTTTGCCATTGCCCTTCCTCTTCTGTCATTGCCACCCCTCCTTCAGCCATCATTGCCACCGCCTTCTCCGTGAGTTTTGTTTTTTAAATAACAATTCGAAGTTTTGTGTGTAGTATTTTAAATAGCCACTATTTTAGATTCTAAAATTAAAAACATTCCAAAATTGAACAGTTGTCTGTAGTATTTTGTTGGTAGAATTGTGTGTATTATATATGTAGAAATATTTCGATAAATTCAATTGGGGATATTTGAAGAAGTTTGAAATTTAACACTTATGTGTAGTATGTTGTATGTTGTCGGTAGAAATGTGGGCTTGATTGCTTGGAAAAAATGGGGGACTTTGAGTTTGAATTTGAAAAAATAGATCGTAATTGGAGTGCTTTTTTTATTATGACTTTGAATGTAGCATAATGCATGGCTTTGGTTATCTTCAAAACATTGTTCGCATGGGGAATTATGGGCATGTAGCTTTTGGTTTTGATTTTTAATTTTTCATAAATTGTTGAAAACATTGTTAGCATGAAAAATTTTACCAAAATAGTTTAGTGGTAAATTATTTGTTTACTACAATTTTAATGGGGTTTGCTTCTTACTTCACATTTAATTGTGGCATGCTTCTCGTTATTATTTTCACCCTTAGTATACTTTAATTTAGAAGTGTAGTTTGGTTTGTATGTGGCTATCCTACAGCTATGTTGGCCATATAATTTGTTTTTACGAAAATATTAAACAAAAAGTTGTCTTTGCACTATAATTCATCATAGGTTGTTTTATAAAACTCACCTAATTGGGGTTTGACTCAATTAAGTCATGACCAATCACTTAGTTGGGCCTTAATTCACATAAAGTAATTTGTAATGTCATTTCATCTCTTTGCTATTAAGCACTTAACAATGATGTATTGAGCATAAAACATAGTAAAATGAAGATTTTAACTCTAAAGTGTATAAGACTTGTTAACCAAACCAAACTCTATAGTCTATAACTCTAGAATATAGTAAGACTTATTAAGTCATTTTTTTTATTTAATCTCACTTTCTATCAAAATTTTAAATCTCTAAAACATAGTCCAACTCTTCCCTATCTAACTTCTTTATCTCTCTAAAACTATTTATATTGATCTCTCTCTAATAACTGTCTTTCTATCTCATTCTAAATTAGAATTAATCTCGTTGCTCCCTTTAAATGTAAACTATTAAGACATTCTTTGACTTAGGCTTTTTTGAGCCTAGGTTTCATTTTTTCCATAAACATCTTTGAGATGAAATAAGAGAAAAAGTCATTTGTTCATTATGAAATCTCTCTAATTGGCTCTCTCTCTCTGTTCTCGCTCTATCCAAAATTGGTCCTTATGATGTCTCTAAATACCGAACATGAATAAGGATTTTCATAATGTCCTTGGGCAAAATTGGTCTTTCTGATCTATCTCTCTCTTGTCGATTTCATACAGGATTGAAATTTGCTAATTCCTAACAAATCACAAATAATGAAACTCCAAAATGAATAAGGATTGGATTAAACTAAGGGATAGATTCTTGAGAGAGTATATTGAAGGAGTTGCACAGTTTTTGGAAGTGGCAAAAAAACCATGTTAATGATTTTGGAAAAACAAGATGTCCATGCAAGAATTGTCAGAATTCAATGTGGCAATTATTTGATGAGTGGAACAACATTTGTTCTCGAATGGAATATCTTCGTTCTACAGTCAATGGGTGTATCATGAAGAATCTACCAACTTAGTTCGATTTCAAAGAGACCCAACTCCTGAAAGAGATCAGTGTAGTGATGTCATTGAAGAAGATGATATGTTTGATCTCTTGGATGATTTGCGAGGTAATAGAAGATGATGTAGATGAATAAGACTTTGGGGATGAGATGCCAACAAATGTCTGTGAAAGGGATAGTTTGAATGTCTTCGAGGACTTAATGACTAAGGCTCGCAATCAATCGTATCCTTGTTGTACAGAGTTCTCTTCCTTGAACTTTTTGGTGAAATTGATGCATATCAAGGTGCTAAATATTTGGAGTAACAAGTCTTTCAATAGGTTGCTATAGTTGTTAAAAGAAGCATTTCCAAGTGGTGCATCTATACCTGGTTCATTCTATGGAGCTAAAACAAAGCTACATGAGTTAGGGCTAGGATATGAGTCCATCCACATTTGCAAACACGATTTTGTGTTATTTTGGAAGGAATTAGTTGATTGGCAAAATTGCCCAATTTGTGGTAAGTCTCGAAATAAAATTGTGATAGAAAAGGCAAGAAGATTGCACAAAAAATTTTACGTCATTTTCCATTAATATCAAGGTTGAAGAGGTTGTTTTCGTCAAAGCATATTGCTTCTGAGATAAGGTGGAATAAGGAGAAACAAGTTGAAATAGAGGGTATCTTACGCCGACAAATTGATGGTGTAGGGTGGAAGCATTTTGATCGTTAGTTTTCTGAGTTTGCTTCAGATCCACAAAATGTTCAGTTGGCATTAGCATCAGATGGATTTCATCCATTTGAAAATATGAGTACTTCATACAGCATGTGGCCCATGGTAATAATTTCGTACAATTTGCCACCTTGGAAGCGCATGAAAGAATCAAATTTTTTCATATCTTTGCTTATACCCACACTGAGGTCTCCTAAAAAGGAAATAAACGTATCCTTGCAACCATTGATTGAAGATCTGAAAGAACTATGGAATAGTGGGGTGTGAATGTATGATTGTGCAAGTGGTGAGTATTTTCAATTGCACGCAAGTTTGTTGTGGACTATTAGTGACTTCCCTGCGTATGGAGACTTGTCTGGATGGAGTACTAAAGATTATCAAGCACGACCCATTTGTAAATAAGACACATCGTCATTTTGGATAAGGGGGGAAATTTCTTTCATGGGCCATCGACGTTATCTTCCAAAGATTCACAACTGGCGAAAAAGTAAACAACATGATAGAAAGGTAGAACGTAGACCTCCTCCAGTTGTAATGGAGAAGATGTGATTCTCGAATAGGTTAAGACTGTGAACTTTCATGTATTCAGTAAACATCCATCCAGACAACGAAAAAAGAAAGAGGAGTATTAACTGGATGAAGAAGAATATATTCTTTGAACTCCCCTACTGGTCAAACTTGATGTTGAGACACAAGTTAGATGTCATGCATATTGATAAAAATTTGTGTGATAACTTAGTGGACACTTTGCTAAATATCGACGGCAAGACAAAAGACACAATGAATGCTATTTGGATTTAGAAGATTTGAAGATACGACAAGACTTACACTGGCAAAAACAAGGGACAAGGATTGTGAAACCACATACTGTCCATGCACTGACCACTAGTGAGAGAGTGGATTTCTGTAAGTTCTTGAAATCAGTGAAATTTCCTGATGGATTTGTATCGAACATATCGCAATGTGTGAGCATGAATAAGGAAAAGTTATGGGGATTGAAAACCCACGACTCACACATTTTGCTACAACAACTTCTTTCTATTGGTATTTAAACATACGTACAAAAAGACATGTGTACAACCATTGTTGTATTTTACAATTTCTTTCGTGATTTATGTGCAAAGATGATGCGAATCAATGATCTTGACCGAATGCATTTGGACATAATAATTATATTGTGTAAAATGGAAAAAATATTCCCTCTAGTATTCTTTGATGTAATGATACATCTTGTTGTTCACTTGTCATATGAAGCAAAAGTTGTAGGCCCCGTTGCTTACAATTTGATGTACCCTATTGAGAGGAGCCTACAAACATTGAAATAGTACGTACGAAATAAAATGCATTCGAAGGGTTCCATAGCAGAAGCATTTATCATGACTAAATCCTTGAACTTCTGCTTGTTGTATCTACGTGGGATCGAAATGAGATTTAATAGAGATGAATGGAATGGTGGTACAGTCTCTCAACACGAGCTTTGTGGTTAATTTGAAGTGTTTAGACAAAGTGCACGACCAATAGGGGGTTGACTTTAAGGACACTATTAGGAAACGAGAAACAAATCATACATTAGTTCGTATTGAACAATTGGGCTGAGCTAAAGTCTAATCACATACAACATTTGAGACTACTTCGTCCTAGGGTAAGTAGCTCACTGGACCTGTACAAATTACACAAGCAACACTTTCCCGATTGGTTCAAATCTCAAGTATGAAGATTTTAAGTCAAATTAATTTATTTATAAGTATGAGGTAAAATCATTCATTTCAAATTTATGGTAAACTAATAGGTTAACTCATTAAGCAAGAGAGGAGATGCATCTGATGATCTTTCCTCAATTGCAGTAGGACCTAACAATCAAGTGCGCTCTTATAGTAGATGCATCGTTAATGGATTACGATTTCATGCTATAGAGTGTGACAATCGTCGAACTACGCAAAACAGTGGGGTCATGGTGCCTGGAGAAGAAAGTGAAGGAGACGACATGAATTTCTATGGCATATTGGACGAAGTATTAGACTTAGAATACACAAGAAGAAGGCGTGCGATTGTCTTTAAGTGTAGATGCTACGACACAGATGTTAAGAAAAATAGATCACATGTAGATTTAGGATTTAAGTCAATCGACGTATCTCGTTATTGGTACGTTGATGACCCTTTATTCTCGCTAGTCAAGCTCAACAGGTTTTTTACCTTAGCGACCATAAACTTAGTGAGAATTAGAAGGTTGTCCAAATAGTACAGAATAAATGTTGATGGGACGTTCCAAAAATTGGAGATATAGATAAGGACTTGATAGAGCTAGACAAAGTAGAAAGAGGGATCTTGGTCGATGAGGTCCTTGAGGATTCCTCCTTATGTAAAGATAACGTTGATCCTACTTTTGTGGAACGACCAGTTTCATAACAAACAAAGAGAAGCGCATTGCAGACCACAAATGATGGAAAAAGACACCTACTAGCACTTTACTCCATTTCTGCACGTTTTAGACATTTCAAGGTGATCGGGGGGTGCAGTTACACTGTTTAGGTTGCTTCTAAGTTCAAAAACACACTTAAGGTCTCCCTATTCACTTATATGCATGTTTTAGGCACTTCAGCGTGATCACTGGTGGGTGAGGGGTTCTAAAGTATAGTTTAAAGCTTTTTAGGATGTTTCCAAATGGAAAAAGACACATATAGGCACTTTACTTAATTTCTGCATGTTTTAGACATTTTGAGGTGATTGAGTGGTAATTAACGAGTTTTTAAGTTTACATTAGAGTTTTTTAGGTTGTTTTTAAGGTCACAATGACACTTACAAGTATTTTAGGCATCTCTTCTGCATGTTTTAGACATTTCAACATGATCGGAAGGTGGGTAACGAGTTATCAAGTTTACTTTCGTGCTTTTTAGGTTTTCTAAACTTCAAAAAAGACACGTAGGAGCAACATTTTACTAATAGTGCATATTTTAGACATTTTGACGAGATCGGAGGGTGGGTAACAGGTTTAAAGTTCACTTGTGTGCCCTTTACGTTCTTAAGTTTACTTTTCAGGTTGCTTTTTCCTTTTTTTTTTTTTTTTGCAAAAACGACATTTAGGTAATTCTGTTAGTAACACAAAGTTTTTTTCTTTTAGGTACATTTTTTAAGTTCGTATCTTGGTCTCAAGTTGAAGATGCAGTTCTAATTGAAGCACTAGACATATAGGTTGTTTTGATTTCTAAACTCAATAATGTAATTTAACGTTTCTTTACAATTTCGTTTATTGAAAAAATATTTTTTATTCATATATATAATTTCATGGTTTACAAATTTCTTCTGAATGAGTAAATATCAATTTTAAATGTATTATTAGGTGTTTTAAGTTGAATTTTTTTAATATAATAAAAAATATTTAAAATTAAAAAAGATTCTCCCGACATTAACAAACATCGGTAAAATCAGTTCTACCGACATAAAATAAAAACATCGGGAGTAAATCAACAAAAATGTGGACTTCGAAATTGCAATCTATTGCCGACATGTAAAAAAGACGTCGAGGTAGTTCACCTTTTTTTGACGCATTTTTAAAATGTCGGTAGAAAGTTCATTTTTCCAGATGCTTACAAACATTGATGGAAAGTGGTAATCTACCGATGTGTTGTACTATGTCGGTAGATTTATAAGAATTCCCATGTTTTGACTCTAAACGTCGGCAGAAGGTCTCCTGACTTGGTTCTACCGACGATATTATCGACGTCATTTTTATGTCGGCATACTATTAGGCCGGCGTTTTTCTTATTAACAGCAACATTTTTTATGTCGGGAAAAGCTTATAACCTTGTTGTGTCGAGTGGCCACTCTAGCAACAAAAGAAAGGCCCTTGCTCGAGAAGTCCGGCATGAGGTTTGCTTAGCCAGGGCGCCCTCTGTACTAACCGATATCACTTTCACTGGCAAATATGCAGCAGGATGTTTAGCACATCAAGGTTCAGGGAGAGGTAGAGCACATCAAGGTTCACCACATCTTGGTAGATGGGGGCGCATCAACAAATATTCTCTCTTTCTCCACGTATTGAACCCAAAGATGGGTAAGGAGGAAATTGAAACCATGCTCGCCCCCCCTCGTCGGCTTCTCTAGTTAGCAATCCATGCTAGAATGATGTATTGAGCTCCCTATCTCGATTGATGAAGGCTCCACCTAAGTCACTCACATTATCGAGTTCATGGTAGTTAACGGAACCTTGGTCTATAACGTCATCCTTGGATGACCGACCATCCATGCTCTCTTGAAAATCCTATCAATGTAATACTAAATGATGAAGTACCCCGCGCTTAATAGGGTAGGCATCGCCTAAGGCGAACAGTGAGCCTCGAGGGAGTGTTATTTGCTGGCTCTGAAAGGGACTCCTATGGTGAGCACCGTTGATTGCAGCAATGAGCCAATGCTCAAGTCAGTGGATGAGTTAGAAAACCAAAACTCCTCAATGAAGAGATGGAATCCCTTGGCGAGGTTGGCAAGAAACTGTAGATCGGCACCTGAATGGGAGCAAAAAAAGGAAGGCCTTAGTCGATTAATTGAAGGCCAATGCTGATGTCTTCATCTCATTTAACGTCGACATGTCGAGTATCGATCCAAGTGTAATTTTCCAACAGCTAAATGTTGATCTGCATTTCAGGCATATTAGGCAAAAGCGTCATATCGTTGACACGGCAAGGAGTGCCATGATTGCTGAGGAGGTGAAGAAAATCCTTAGCGTGGACATCATCAATGACGTCCAATACCTCCAATGGCTCTCTACTATCGTCCTCGTTGAAAAACCCAATGAAAATTGGAAGATATGCCTGAAGGAGAGTTTTTTATTGCCTTGGATCAACTAGCTAGTTAACGCCATCGCCGGTCACAAGCTTTTCTCATTCATGGATGCATATTCTGACTGCAACCAAATCTGTGTCGACAGCAAGACCGAGAACACACTTCTTTCATCATCGACAAAGGCCTATATTGCTACAAGGTCATGTTGTTTGGTTTGAAAAATGCCAAAGACATGTATCAGAGGATAGTGACCAAGATGTTTGCAGAACAAATCAGCCGTAACATGGAGATCTATGTTGATGACATGCTCATAAAAAGCAAGACCTCGGACCAGCATGTGGCCAAATTGGCCGAAGTCTTTGTTGTTCTCAAGTCTTACAAGATGAAGCTCAATCCGAGAAAGTGTGCCTTTGAATTATCTTCGGACAAGTTTCTGGACTTCTTGGTCCATCAATGCGAAATCAAGGGCATCCCCAACAAGATCAGGGTGATCCTCGACATGGAGACCCTGACAAGCCTCAAGCAGCTACAGTACCTGAATGGATGAGTAGTCGTCCTAAGAAGATTTGTATCCCGAGCCACCGACAGATGCCTGTTACTTGTGATAATGGGGCTTAAAATATCAATAATAACCACACTAACGATGTGCAAGTGTACGCAAACAACAAGTGATAAGTATTTATATCGTCTCCACAAGGCTTAACAGTAGATTATTGTAACTTATTTCTCTTAGGTAATTCAAAGAGTAACAAAGATAAATGTTGATATATTTGTAATTAATGCTTGATTAAATTAATGCTTCATCATCTATTTGCTGACAAAATATCTAGAATCAGTAGTAATTAAGCATAAATTCCTTGAATTCCATTCAAATGCTGTCAAAAATAGAATAATGCAATAATATGAAGGTTTTCAAGATTCCTAGGTTCAAAACAAATATAATTCAAGCAATTATTCCATAAATCAAAGACAATTACTCCAATAAAGAGATGAAAACTAGTATAAAAACTCTTAATAACTTAATTTTGGAGAGTTAACAAATCTCCAAACTTGAACTATTACTCATCCTTGAGTAAATGCTTTAGACTTCTAAGAAATTTAATAGAATAATTTGGCAAACAAAATCCTGCGACAGAATCTGATAAACAATTAAATGAAAGGTTATCCACTATTTAGCTAACTTTTGTCTCTTTCAAGTTAATCTTTTATCTTCTCCTCATTTTTTTACACATGTCAAAATTTCACTTATTCTCAAGGCTCTGACTCTTAGTTTGTTAACTACTAACTCATCAACCTCACTATGCAATCCTTCAATCAAACTTTCATCATATTCCATTCTCAATCCTATCTTCGGATCTCCTAGACTTTAGTTTCCAAAAAGTGCTCACAGATTGCTCTCTCAAAAGATTTTCACACAGAAAAGGTTTTGTTCCCTTCCAAGTCATAGCCTTTATTTTCTAGACTCATCACTTATTAGGAATTCTATTCATATTCTTGGTCGCAAACCTTCCTATTTTAAGGAAATAGTAATATATATTCAGGTAACACTCATCCCTCGTAATTTCTTCTTTCTTTTTTTGATCGAGCAAACAAAATTATCTTCTTATTAATGGAGCAAGGTTTCCTCAGGGATCAACTAAACTAAAAATAGTTTCTCAAGACTAGGTAACATAAGTGGAGTTAGTTATGATATGTTATGATGTTGATGTTGATGCTATGCGCATTGTATGTATAATGTTTATGTTTAAAGGATGACCTATGCATGGTTAGAGCGCATGTTACATGTTTTAAAATGAAAGTGACAGCCATCTCACATAACAATGTGGTTGGTGTTAGGTGGGACTTGGCTACGCTGAGCGCGCGTACCATCTAACATTGATAGCAGAAAAAATGTGCTATTTTTAGGCCTTACTTTAGCTAGATTTGTAGATGAAATTTCATGCTTTTACGAGTTTATTTGTATAATTTATAGAACCCGAGCAAATGGAATGAAATTGATGATTTGGATGAAGAATCGGGATATATGGAGCCAAAAAGGAGCACTTTGGAGCAAAATAAACAAAAGAAGAAATGTTTCGGTAATTTTCACGATAAGGTAGGGTTGAAACACTATTCAGATTGTCTCAACGCTACGAAAACAAGGCACTGATTTTTTTGGGGCAAGGTAGCATCTCAACACTATGTTAAAAAGTGCGGACATAGATTTTTCTTCGAAGTAGCATCTTGACACTACAAGATATTCAGTCAAATTTTTGACCTCGTGCCTCTTTTCCAATGGCATTTTTGTTATTCTTCGGACCAGCGTCTAGACGCTGCGTGCTAGCATCTCAACGCTATCAAGGGTTTTGGTATATAAGTTGATGTTTCATTCGACAATGAGGAGGCCATTTGGAAAGAAATTGAGCTACGGTGCTGCTTGGGTTTTAGAGGATGGTGGAGCTTCCCATGGAGCTTTTGGAGCGATCTAAGGCTCAGGATTGTTAGTTTTATGACGGGAACTAGTGTGGCATGAATCTTCTAGAGTTTTCTTTTTCCTTTTTTGATTTAGTAGTTATTTGTAGACTTTTGAGGGAGTCTCTATTTTGTATGGTAATTTTGAGTAGCGGGATTCCACTTTAAAACTATTTATGTAATGTTTTGGATGTTTTTATGATTGATTTAATTTAATGGTCTTTTTCTATCTGGTAGCAATTCATTCTTGTATTTGTATGCTCAATACTTTCATTCTTCTGATCAAATATTAAACTTATTTGTAGAGTTTAGTTATTAGCTTGCGAAAGTAAAAAAATTAGATTTGTTCATCAAATGCATGACTAGATAAATCATCGTGTATGAGTGGGGATTTATTTTGAGAATGATAAAATTATTGTTGAGAGAAGTGGAGTCAAAATGGGAAAAGAAAATCCAATCACCTTTTCCTTTTAGGAAATGGTTTGCAACACTTTCCTTTTCCTATTAGGTTTTAGTATGAGCCTCTATAAATACACCTATAACTCTAGAGATCCAAATATATCGTTCACACAGAAAAGTAGAGAGATCCAGAGAGATCCATAGATATAGGGATCTAAAGTCAGTGATTTTGTGGGTTTGTGAGGGTGTGATTCTTGTACTCCATTCTATAAGGAGATTGAGTGTTTGAGTGATTTGTGAAACCTTTTTTCCTGAGAGAAAATTGTGAGAAATCTCTTGAGCGTGGTTGTAATCTTCTTTGTAATTCTCCCTGAAAGATTTAGTGGAACCTGCAATGGTAGCAAAGAACTGAACGTAGCCCACATTTGGTGAACCAGTATAAATCTAGTGTCTTTCTTTCTCTTCCTTATTATTATACTGATTGTATGTGATTGTTCCTGGCTTAGGTTGATAGATTAGTTTATTTATCAACTCTTAGGCAACGTGTTTCAATTGGTTATTTGATTCTGCATAATTGAAACTTGTATCTATTGGGAAATTGAGATTTAAATATATTCTTGAACTACAATAGGATTTGAGTTTGGAATATATTTAGGATAATTCCCGTAACAATTATTACCTCTAGAAAAATTATTGGCCAGTCGTGATGACAAGCGAGTTACCATTTTGCTCAAAAGAAAAAGGGATCACAATAAGACTTCTATGGGTGATCATTAACAGAAGGGGTCGTTAATGCTACGCCTAATTGTGGCAATTATTCCCAAGAGGGTAATCCTCCAATTAAGTGCATGGAAATTTAGCTGAGCTCATGAGAGAAGATTAAAGCAGTAGATTCTTCCTGGCATATGATTGTTGCATGATATAATAGTTTGCTTTATTGATCAAGTGTATTTTCCAAAGCATGAAATCTAAATTCTAAGACATACTCTCTTGATGTTGTCTACGAGTAACTAATACTAGGAGTAGTTTAAATAATTTTTTCTTTAGTTTGGTTTTGTAGATAAGATAATGTGAGAGTAACTATAGTACTTAATCAAGTTAGAAACCCAATCCCGAGGACGACGCTCAATACTCAAGTCCACTATATTAAAATTGACATCATACACTTATGGTCACATAGTGTTGCGATCAACCATCAGATGGTAGTATGTTTCCCTAGAGAGCACACACTTGTACCTTAACACGAGAGGTTAAAGGATGGGATCAATGTCGTCACTCACCTAGAAAGGAATAGGAATGGGAATGAAATGAAAGTGAACCAAAATGAAATGTTATGAAAGTATGCTTATAGTAAAAAGGATATGTCTCACATGATGAGCGTGTGGTTGTATGTGTTTGCATGTCTGATCCCTTAAACTTGGCCACTTACTGAGTATTCTTAATACTTAGCCTTTCCTTTTAAATATTTTTCAGGTAATGGCAAGAGCGTACAAGGTGGATGACGAGAGTTGGTTGTCTATGGGACATGGTTACAATTCAAATTAGCTTTCGTATTTATGTCATTAAGTCAAGTTTCAACTCATTTTGAGATTTTCCGGATGTTTATTTAAGAATTTTGTTTTTATTTAAGGATTTATGTTTCTTATTTGGTATCCCAGTTAAACGTTTATTTATTTGAACTTGTTTCCTAAATGTTATTTATAAAAGTTGTTTCGCATTGAGTCATTTATGAGTTTCGTATGGTTTTAAAGCATGCATGTTAGTAAAGATCCTAGTGAGTCTTAGTTTTAGAAGTAGGGTCGTTACAAGCATAGACATTAGATTCCATGTGAGAGTGGTGTTAAATAATTGTCTAGACTTTTTTAAAAACAAAATTAGGTCGTTTCCAATTGAACAGTGACTTAGAAAAGAACCTTAGGAGTGTTATGAAAAACAGTAAAAATACACATCATGAGTAGTTGGAATAAATGTATTGTAATTCTTTTTAAAACATAAATTTGTAGCATAGTTGTAAAGACCAGTCCTACCATATTAGAACTTACGTCAAATTCCAACGAAGATGGAGAAATTTTGAAGATAATGTTATGAGATGAAGGAATAATAATACCTTGGGGGAGATGACTCACTACAACTTTGAAAATATTCCACAATACAATCTCCTTATTGGGTTCTAAGAAGAAAGCCACCACAATACAGAGAGATTTGAAGCTAAACAATCATCTTAACATACAGCTTCTTCGAAAATATGATTTGCATCTTGTAGTTGATTCAGTTAATGAGGCAAAGTAATTGAAATTGATGCTCGGGCATCACGAAGCAAACAAGTGAGTAGCTAAGACCTTACTGAATAATATTCTTCTCCAACTGGAATTACTCGATGTAAAGAATAGGAGGATCACTATGACTATAGTCGTGGGTAAATTTACCAAAGATGAAAATGATTTATTTGATGTTATGGATGACTGATTACGGAGGGACAATTTCGTTTTTGTAAGTTGGTCCGGTCCATTGCTCTTTCTTTTGCCAATTTTACCTTAGGAGGTTGGTTTACAGGTACAAACTTTGTAACTTCAGGTATACTCACGGATTGGCAAGTTCCTGTTTGGAAGGATGCAACTTTTTAACTGCTGCAGTTTCTGTTCCTCCTAATAGTTTAACCTATCATAATCCACCCAAAATTAGAAACACAAATACGAACAAATATAACCACCCCCCCAACCTTATCGTAATGTACAACGTCATTCTTGAAGCCAAATATACATCTATGTTATTCTTCAGCTTAAGCCTTGCAAAATCAGAACCAAACATCAAAGAAAGCATCACAGAAAGCATCATTTTAAATTACTCCAAAAGGGAAAAAAACCAAAGTAGAAGAAGAAAAAGGAGAAATCCAAATGAGTTCGTAAATGAGAAATAATGATCTAAAATCCAAACGATCTCGATCTCCAAATATTAAGACAATTTTAAAAGCATAAACCACATGGAAAACATGTCGAAGATAGGATGATCTTAAAGACAAGCAGAGTCTAATGGCCATGAATGAGAGAGTAAGAACACAAATAAATAATCGAATAACATGGATTTACTGGTTTACATATACTCCCAAAATGGCAAACAAGGATTTGATAGTTTCATGTCAATAGGATAAAAAACAAAAAATTCTAAATCACAATTTCTCTCAATTGAAGGTAAAGCCCCATACATACACTCACAACACATTCACAACAATTGATTCAAACACAAAATACAATTACACCAATGGATTCTAATTTCCAAAATCCAAAGTAATTTCCCAAACTAATTTTCAAAATCCTAACACGAAATTTCCCTTATTTCAAGCAAATTTTCCAACCTAATTTCTCAAATTCTAACACACAATTCCCCAATTTCAGAAATGCAACCTAATTTCTCAAGCTCTCCATTCAAATTTTCTTCACCCTCCATTCAAATTCAAGATAATTTCCCAAATCAACAGTCCAATAGTTGCAACATTTTAGAATTCACTTAAAAAAAAAAAAATGAAACTGTAGTAGGAGAGGAGGCAAAGAGGGGACGACAGAGAGGTAGCAACGGAGAGGCAGAAACGAAGATGCGATCGAGATGACGATGGGTTGGCTAGAGATTGCTCCGAGAGAGAGGAGGAAAAGAGTGAATACGAAGAAGGAAAGAGAAATGGAGAAGTGATAACTCTCCGAAAGAAGGTTATTATAGCTCCAAATTGAGTTAAATGTGTGTGTACCCAATCATATTAGATGAGAAAAGCATGATTTAAGCTTTGAATACTCTAATGTTGCTAATTTACCTTACTAAGATGATGTCTTATCCAATTGTATAAGTGTTATTGAATTTCAAGTTTGGAATTATTGTAGTAGGAAGAAGGTGAAACAATTATGATGCAAGTGAAAGAGTCGGTATCATGCGGCAACATTTTCCTAAGCACAATGCTCTAGCAATGCAACAAATGGAATGTTCCCTAGAATTCCCCAGTGTATGGATTGCAAATTCCGTAAGATGCGTGTGACATCTAAATGAGGTGTGATTCTCCTTTGCTTTATACCTAAGACTTCAGGAGGGAGCTGTAGGTCATTTCACGTCTACTATTTAAGGCATGAGGCACACATTTTTAGGGCAAGTCGCAGGAAAGGAAGGAACCCAGAAAAAGAGGAAGAAGAGTTCTTTAGACAGAGGAATTGCGACCACCTGAGGAGTAACCAATTGGGAAGCTGTTTCAATCCCTCTTAGTCCTTTATTCCACAGCTCATTAACTCACCTTAGTTGTCTTTATTTTTGTTATTATTCAGTTCACAGTTTTGTTGATTTAATGACTATGGTTCCATTCATAATGAGTAGTAGCTAAAAGTCTATTTGGGTAGTTAATGACCGTATTCATGTACGGTTAGTGTTGTTGTAACTTTCTACGGGTAAATGAAAACATTTCTTTTTTTTTTCTTTGAACTTCCCAAGTGTTTAATCTATTTCTCCCTAATTGGCCAACGGAAGAAAAGTCCTAGCTAGTCTTATACTAATAAATGTAGGATTAGTCGATCTCATTTAAAGAATACAGAAGTGTTGAAGGTGTAAAACCAAGTGGAATATGTTCTTATAATGCTTAGATATAAGTTTATATATAAATCAAGTGTGACCTAGGATATAGGACACTCGAAAAAGTGATTGTACAGAGATATTCAATTTACAGTTAGAGTGTCGATTTCTCAGAAGAAGCTGTAGCATCATATCGCTTTACATATGTGAATGTCATTAGCTACCCTCTTTCAACTATTATTGTTTTTAAATACTTTCGCATGCTTTTTAAGTAGAAAATCTTGCACCCAATTGATTATCTCTTTCTCCTTTTTTTTTCTCTGAACAACAACACTACAATACATAGCTACCTTTTTGCACGGAATAGTTGAAGTAATTGTTAGGATTGAGTCTAATTCAATCTTAATTCCCAGTGGATCGATATCCAAGAATACTCCAGTATTACATGAACGATTGCTTATACTTGAGCATGATTTGTCTTCACTTTCAGTTATAATTGGTATGAAAGCAATCTTTTATTAGTATGTACCAGAAGATAAAAAGTTTTTTGCACTGTTGCCGAGGAACTTATTTACTTGATTCACATTCGAATCTAGTTTATTTGTGATTTTTCAGCAAGAAGTATATTTAGTGTTGTCAAAACTCTATCTTTCATTAGTTTGATTGATATCTTTTTGTCTGGATAGTCTTAGTGCATGATAGTACAACATTATGTTACAACCTAGAGATAGAGAACTAAAATTGTTGTACTTCATGGAGACATAGTGACGTTCCACCAACAAAAGAATGAGTCAGTGGATGAAGCTTAAGAACGTTACAAAATGTTGTTGAAAAATTGTCCCCAGCATAGCTTACAAAGTTGTGTGTAAATTGAAAATTTTTATCATGAATAGTAACGTTCACAGTCGAGCAGCAACGCTAAAGAACTTGGAACTATAAATTGCACAGTTAGCAACTGAAATTCGAAGCAAACCAACTGGTACACTGCCAAGCACTGCTTAATTGCCAAAGAACGTAGGAAGAGCATTGCAAAGCCATTACTCTGAGAAGTGGAAAAGAGCTTGTGCATGAAGGAGAAAAGTTAGCATCAGAATTGAAGGAACGTGATGGTAATCGAGAAGTAAGGATAGGAGAGAAAGAGGAGGTTGTGGTTGAGAACGCAGAGGAAAAGCATGAGAAAAAGTAATAGCAATGCTGCAGGAAAAGAACAGACGGAAGCCAAGAATGAAAAATGATAAAGTGAAGTTTAGGAAGTTTTTGGATGTAATAAAGCAACTACATATTAATATCCCGCTGGTGGAGGCTCTTGAACAAATTCCAAGTTATGTTAAAATTTTTAAGGACATTCTGACGAAGAAGAAGAGATTAGGAGAATTCGAAACAGTTGCATTGACTGACAAATGTAGTGTCATTTTGTCAAGCTAAATACCGAAAAAGATGAAGGATCCAGAGAGTTTCACAATTCCATGTTCAATGGGAGATCAGTACGTAGGAAAAGCACTATCGGACTTGGGTGTGAGTATTAACTTGATGGCCTGGTGAGTTTTTAATCATCTTGGAATTGGCAAAGCAACACCTACGACTATCGCGCTCTAGTTAGCAGACTACTCTAGGGCACATCTAGAAGGAAAAATTGAAGATGTGCTTGAAAAGTAGATAGTTTCCTATTTCTAGCCAACTTCATTATCCTTAACTATGATGTAGACAGAGAGATTCAAATTATTTTGGGAAGACTATTTTTAGCGACGGGCCAAACACTAATCGATGTGCAGAAAGGCAATGAGGGTCAGTGACCAAAAAGTCATACTCAATGTCTTCAATGCCTTTAAATACCCATACTAGATTGAAGAGTCTTCAGTTGTGCAGGATAAGGATGACCTCTCTACATTGAGCTTGATTCAAGAAGGATATGGTGAGAAGCGAGATGATGAAATTGAGGATAGAATGCAGAAAGAAACATAACAGTTATGGGGTATCATTGCCACAACATTGGTTACAGAACGAGAGATAGAAGCTCTTGATTTATCATAAAGGAAGGGTCGTCTAATGAAATCTTCTTTCGAAGAAGCTCCAATATTGAAGAAGAAACCCCTACGTTTTGCTCTTAAATATGATTATCTGGATGAGGATAATATCATCAGTTTTACACACTAATTACAAATTATGTATGTTGCAGGTACTTCGAAAACACCAAAGGGCTATTGGATGGACACTCACTAATATTCCTGGCATTAGTCCTATGTTATGTATACATAGGATACGGTTGGAAGACGATGCAAAAAAATGCGTGGATGCACAATGCCGCCTCAACCCTATTATGAAGGAAGTTGTCAAGAACAAAATCATTAAGTGGTTAGATCTAGGAATCATCTACCCGATCACAGACAGCAATTGGGTTAGTCTTGTACAGTGTGTTCCAAAAAAAGGGTGGAATCACCATAATCACAAATGATAAAGACGAAGTGATTTCGACAAGAGCCATATTTGGATCGAGGGTATATATGGACTACCAGAAGCTTAATAAAGTAACTAATAAAGATCACTTCCCTCTATCGTTTATATATCAGATGTTGGATCAATTGGAAGGGCAGGATTATTATTGTTTTTTGGATGGATACTATGGATACAATCAGATAGTAATTACCTCAAAGGATCAAAAGAAGAAAACATTTATGTACCCGTACGGAACGTTTGTCTCCAGAAGGATGCCATTCGGCCTTTGCAATGCACCAACAACATTTCAGCATTGCATGATGGAGATTTTTTAAGAAATGATTGAAGAAATAATAGAAGTCTTCATGGATGAATTCTCAATTTTTGGTAAATCCTTTAATAAATGTTTGGCTAATCTAGAGAAATTATTGGAGAGATGTGAACAAAATAACTTAACTCTTAACTGGGAGAAGTGTCATTTCATGGTGCAAGAGGAATCGTATTAGGACATAAAACCTCTAGGACAGGAATAGAGGTGGACCAAGCTAAAGTGGATATCATTAATAGGCTCATTGCTTCTTCTACAGTTAAGCAAGTTCACTGCTTTTTGGGACATGTCGAATTCTACAGAAGATTTATTAAAGACTTCTCGAAGATTGCAAAACCGCTAAGTATGTTGTTGAAGCAAAATAGAGAGTTTGAGTTCACTGCTTAGTGTGAAAAATCGTTCAATATGCTGAAGTATAATCTAGCCACAACGCCAATCATTATTGCTCCAGACTGGGAAAGCTATTCGAATTGATGTGAGATGCTAGTGATTGGGCCATTTGGTGTGGTGCTAGGACAGAAGTATGAGAAGGTGATTCACCCAATTTATTATGTTAGCAAACCATTGACTGAGAATTAAGATCTCTCATTTTTTTAAAATCAATTTTGGCCTGATATTCTTCTTCGATCTTCGTCTTTCTTATTCTTCACTCGATTTCTTCAACTTTTTTCGCACTATTTTCTTCATCTTATTTCTGTGATCGTCTCCATCTTCTTCATGTTATCTTCTTTGTTGGTTTCTTTTACACAACATCTCCTTGACCTTCTTGCTACAATTTTTACTGCCACGTTCATCTTCTTCAAGACCGATTTCTTTTTCATTTGTTGATCAGGTTTAATTTAGTTATTTCTTTTGTGTGATTTTAGTTTCTTTTTCATTTGTTGATCGATTTCTACTGGCATGATTAGGTTTGATTTTGTTTGCGTGATCGATTTCAGCTATTTGATTTATGTTGGTTTTATTTTTTTTATTTTCATGATTTAGACATATTTCTTTCTGTTTGCCTGATGAAGTTGTTTAATAAAAAGAATTATATTACTGATGTACAATAAATGTGGTATATCAGTTTTATAAATTGATATAGTATATAAATAGTAAATGTAAAAGTATATCAATTGTGTAGATTTGATATAGTAAATCTAAAGTATATCAATTGTACTAATATGAGTTTTATATTTTTGTACTTATGGTGGGTAATATTGCAATAGTAGTTTTTTATGGTGGTCAGTGGGATGATAAATATTGCTATTTGGATTATCAAACTACTAGAGTTTTGGTTGATGAAGGGATGATTTTTTCAGAATTTTTTGAATCTGATATTAAAGGAACTCCAATTTGATGCACAATTAGTTCTATTGAACTTTCAGTTTTATTGGATATAGGTAGTAATGGTGTTTAAAATGTTGTTCAAATTCTTCAAGATAAAGATGTTTCTTGGTTTTTTGACTTTGGTTAAGGATCAAAGCATGAGATATCGTTTAGTTACTCATCGTATTATTATGTCTTTGGAAGTGGTGTCTAGTATTGTTGTTTGTACAAGTAATCATTTGGATTCTATTGCTCCCTATTCTACTATGATTGGAAGCAATTTTGAAATTTTGATCGATGCTCATATTAGTAGTATTTTTTCTATATTTGATTTGAAAGCTAAGAATGAATTTGTAAATAAAGAAATTTTGTCAAAAGCTTTCTACTTTACAGTTGTAAAGAACAATTTTGAGTTTAAGACTTTAAGATCAAATTCGATGTCAGTTGAGTTTGAATGTGCTCAGGAAGGTTATCAATGGTACGTTAGAGTATCTCGTTATAAGCGCAGTGTTTTATGGATGATTAGAAAGTATGTTTCTAAGCATAATTATTCCATGAATATTATTCAATCTTCTCATAAGCAAGCTTCCTCATCGTTTATTAGTAACTACATGGTTGAGCAATTTAGATTTAGGTCTTTTAATCATTCGACTCTCAAGATATTATACATCACATGCGTACGAATTATGAAATTGTTGTCATCTATTTTAAAGCTTGGAGGGAAAAAAACGTTGTTATTAAGTTTTGAAAGGGGATGCTGACAAGGCTTATGCTTTGATTCCTAAGCTTTTCCTGAAGTTAAAAGAAATGAATCCAGGTATGTTCTATCTTCACTAATATACCATGTATCTACATCTTTTGTTTTACTGATATAATATATCAATGATAAATTTACCATTTATACAAAATTTATTTACCATGTATATAAAAACTGATATAAATTTGATTTACCATTGATATAAAGTTTATTTACCATTTAGATATGTCATTTGATTTAACAATTATGTAGTATATCCATGGTGTATTAATAGTATACAAAAATGTGTTATCCTTAGGCTGGATTTTATCTAGTTTTGGTCGTTAATTTCAGAGCTTTCACGTGTTTATTTGTTAATTTGTAGGTACCGAGCATAATTTGATGAAATTATGAATTCAGGGTTGTTCGGGTCAAAAAACGAGCATAACAAGACCAATTACAACAAAGGAAAGAAGAAAAGAGGCCAAAATACACTTAGACTCGAGGAGGCAGAGTCGAAACGCCATGTCAAGGTGTTAAGACATTGAAATTTGCTGGAAAATTGGTGCTGGGATCATCAGTATTGAGATGCTGCTCAATGGCGTCTCGATGCCGCAGAAAAACTAAAGAACGTTGCGCAAGCGCCTCATGAAATGTAGCAGCGTCTCAATGCCCCACATTCATGCACCTTCAAGCCAGCCACACGCGCAAGGATGACAGGGTTGTGATGCTCCTCGATGTAGAACTCAATGCCATTAGTGTTTGCACATGCGCGCAAAAGCGCACAAACCATTTTGCTGCAACCCACGAACCAGCGTCGAGGCGCTACCACAGTTTGGTGCGCTAAGTGATGCCCGCGCTGCACAAACCTTTGACCGCTTAAGACTAGCATCGAGACACTATCTCGACGTTGAATGCAGAATGACCATTATAAGCTCATTTTGTTCATTATTTTGGTGAAGGCCATTTGGAGAATCGATACTACACCTTGGAGTACTAGTTTTCAAAGAGGGAGCTTCCCATGGAGTCCCCTAAGCGATCCGAGGCTCGAGATTGTGGGCTTCACGTTGGTAATGAGTGTGGCACGAGTCTTATGGAGTTTTTCTTTACCTTTGTAGATTTAGTTTCAATTTCTAATTTCTTAAGGGAGTGCCTGTTTTTAGTTGTGAATTTGACTGGCGGGATTCCGCCTTGACTCGTTGTAACGCTTAGTGACGTTCTTTATGCTTAATTAATTTTATGGACATTTTCGTATCCCTTGTGATTATTCATGCTTCGTATGATTAATGCTTTTAATCTTCTGATCAAGGATTAAATTGTTTGCATGATTTAAGTTTTAGCTCGAGAGAGTAAAGCTTAGATTAGATCTCGAATGCATGACTATAGTAGGCCAACGTTATGAGTTGAGGTTTATTTTATAGAAGAATGTATTGTTATCTCTAGTGGGTCTATTGAGAACCGTGATGACAAGTGGGTTTGCCTTGAGCTCGAAAGAGGATGGGATCACAATGGCTCCTCTAAGGGGTGATAATCGGTGGGTAGTTTGTAATACATTACTAAGTGTGTCGTGTAATAGACTAAGAGGTTGAGTCTGCATGTTTAGTGAGAGGCTACTAAGCTCAAGAGAGGAAGTCGAACATTAGCTAATCCCAGCTTATGGTTGCATGGTGATAGAAAATTCTGTTGTTAGTAAAGTTTGTTGTTGCAAAGCATGTCAACTAAAGTTAAGACATGTTTTCCTTATGTTTCATCCATCTATCTAGGAGTAGGAGTAGTTTAATTTAGCTTTCCTTTCAATAATGGATTTCCCTAGATAAAATGAGGTATGACTATCTTTGGTAATTAATCAAACTAGAAACCCAATTCTGAGGACAACACTCGACCCTCATATTCACTATACTAAAACTGACCCGTACACTACGATAATCGCACCCCGTGTACCGACCAAGTTTTTGGCGTCGTTTTCGGGAATTGGCAATGATTTAGTTTGATTAATATTGTGGAGAAAATGTTGAGTCTTACTCTAGGGTGTATCTTTACTTTGTGTTGTTTTTTATTTTTGTTTTGTACTTTTTCTTGCTTTGTTTGTTTGGGTTAGATTAAGTGCTAGTTAACTAGAGTAGCCACTCATGTTTTCTATTCCCTTTTCCCGTATCTTTGCCTTTGTTTTGTTTTGTAAGAGTGGGTGCAAGTAAATCTTGTTTCCAGTGCTGAACCTCGATCTTTTGGGACGCTCTAGTTCATTCTAGATGTCGTTAAAAGATCTTCTCTCTCCTATCATGGAAATATTATCCATTGGATCCTATTTCATTGTTCTTGCATGTTTATTGAATTATACATTGAGGGCCATGTATGCTTTAAGTTTGGGGGTGTGGGTAGTACTCTATGAGTCCTGATTAGCTTAGGGCGATTTTGAGCTTAATTTTTTTCGATTTTTTCTAAATTGTTATGTGCTGAACTGTTGTGGAATTCCTCTAAGCATGATGTTGATGAGGAGAGTCTGTGATTTGATCTAATTAATCTGTTGTGTATGATTATGGAAATGGGAGAGCATTATTTTTATCTGAGTTATTTCAAATCCTTCTTAGAATTCCTTGTCTATTGAGAATGTAGCTCTCTTGTCTAGGTTCTGAAGGTCTAGGGTGTCCTTAGGGAGATTGTTCTTTGAGGAAGTCTCTAAAAACGTCGTGGTTCTGTTTGAGTAGTTCATATGCATGTCTAGTGTGTTGAATAAAAGGGAGTAAAGTGAAGGGGACTACTTCTCCTTTCTTCTGGCCTTAGTCAATGGGCAATCCAAAATGCAAAAAGAAAGTGAGTAAGCCTTGGCCCTTGGATAGATGTATTGCTCGTAGTTGGATACTCAGTGCCTAGGAAGCGAGGGTAAACCAAAACGAAGGCCTTGGATTGGTTCCCTTCCAAAAGAAAAGAAAGAGAAAAGAGAAAAAGAAATAGAAAAACAAAAACAAAAGAAAAAATGAAAAACAATAATAGAAAAAACAAGTAAATAAGTCTCTAAGATGCATTATTTTTACTTAAATGTTCCATTGGTTGAAGCAGAAGAGCCTCTTAAGGTTTTTCTAAGGTCACCTTGAGCTTATAAAGGCTAGGACATGTTGGGCTAGCCCACACACGCACACGAGGGGTGAAGAAAATCTGCCTTGAAATATCTCTGTGATACAATGTGCTTGTAAGTTTTTATGTTGCACCTATTTCTTTATTAGAGCATTGAGGCTTGAATTAATTACATGCTTAGAAGAGTTTTATTATTTATAGTTGTTCTATTTTAATTTTTCTCAGGACAAGCAAAAGATTAAGTTTGGGAGTGTTTGATAGCACACAAAAATGTGTTAACCTTAGGCTTGATTTTAGATAGTTTTGGTCGTTACTTTCGGAGCTTTCACGTGTTTATTTGTTAATTTGTAGGTAACGAGCATAATTTAATGAAATTATGAATTCGTGGTTGTCCAGGTCGAAAAACGAGCATAGTAAGACCAATTTTGGCTGACGGAAGAAGAAAGGAGACCAAAATACAGTTAGACCCGAGGAAGCAACATCGAAATGCCATGCTAGGGTGTTGAGAAGTTGAAATTTGCTGGAAAATTGGTGTTGGGATCATCAACATCGAGACGCTGCTCAACGACATCTCAACGCAATAGAACACCATGAAGAATAGTGCACGCGCGCCCTTCATGCAGGCGTAGGAGCATCTAGACGCCCCACATGTGCGGGCCAGCTAGCCCACATGCACAAGCCCACTGGTGTGTCAATGCCACCCCATGCCCTGCTCGATGCCCTAATGCCCACATGCGCGCATGCATTTCTACCAAACGTGAACCAGCATCGAGACGCTAGTTTTGAGCATCTTGAAGCTACCCTATTTTGAAGCCCTAAGCGATGCCTGCGCCACACATCTTTTGACTGCATAAGACCAGTGTCAAGACTTTGTCTTATAGCGTCTGGATGCTGCAGGAACAATGGTCAGTATAAGCTCATTTTGTTCACTGTTTTTGGGAGGCATTTGGAGCGTCGAGACTACACATTGGAGCATGATTTTTCAGAGAGAGAGGGAGCGTCCCATGGAGTCCCCAGAGCGATTCAAGGCTCGAGATTGTGGGCTTCACGTCGGGAACGAGTGTGGCACGCATCTTAGGGAGTTTTTCTTTACCTTTGTAGATTTAGTTTCAATTTCTAATTTCTTAATGGAGTCTCTGTTTTTAGTTGTGAATTTGAGTGGTGAGATTCTGCCTTGACTCGTAGTAACGCTTAGTGACGTTCTTTATGCTTAATTAATTTTATGGATTTTTCTTATCCCTTGTGATTATTCATGCTTTCGTGTGTTTAATGCTTTTAATCTTCAGATCAAGACAACGAGTCGAGGTAGAATCTTGCCACTCAAATTCCCAACTCCTCAAGAAATTACAAATTGAAACTAAATCTACAAAGGTAAAGAAAAACTCCCTAAGACCCGTGCACACTCATTCCGGATGTGAAGCCCCCAATCTAGAGCTCGGATCACTCCAAGGACTCCATGGGAAGCTCCTTCTCCCTCTAAAAACTCTTGCTCCAAGGTGTAGTCTCGACTCTCTAAAGGGCTTCCCCCAAAACAGTGAACAAAATAAGCTTATAATGGCCATTTTGTTTGCAGCGTCGAGATGATTCAAGACAGCATCTCGATGCTGGTCTTAAGTGATCAAAGGTTTGTGCGACGCGAGCATCGCTTAGGGATCCAAAGTGTGGTAGTGTCGAGACACTGAAAACTAGCGTCCCCGCTAACTTATGGGCTGCAGCAAAAAGGCGCATGTTGCATCCGCACGTGCAAACACTAATGATACCGAGGATTGCCTCGAGGGGCATCACAACGCTATCATCCTTGCGTGTGTGGCTGGCTCAAAGGTGCACGCATGTGGGGAGTCTAAACGCTGCTACGTTGCCTGAGGGGCACACGTGCTTGTACGACATTCTTCAGTTATTCTACGACGTCAAGACATCGTTGAGCAGCATCTCTACACTGAGGACAACAACACTAATTTTTTAACAAACTTCATCCTCTCAACGCCCTGGCATGGCGTCTTGACGCTGCCTCGTCAGGTCTTAGTGCATTTTTGGCCTCCTTTCTCCTTCGCTTAGCTACAATTGGTCGACACACGAGGTGTGATTATTGTAGTGGACGGGTCAGTTTTAGTATAATGAATATGAGTGTCAAGTGTCGTTCTCGAGATTAGGTTTCAAGTTTAATTAATTACCATGAATAGTCACACCTCGTTTTATCTAGGAAAATTCATTATTGAAAGGAAAGCTAAATTACATTATTCCTACTCCTAAATAGATGGATGAAACATAAGAAGAGCATGTCTTAACTCTAATTGACATGCTTTGCAACAAAAAACTTTACTAACAATGAACTTTTCTTTCACCATGCAACGATAAGTTGGGATTAGCTAATGTTCAGCTTCCTCTCTTGAGCTCTGCTAGCCTCTCACTAAATATGCAGACTAAACCTGTCAGTCTATCACCGGACACACTTAGTAATGTATTATGAACTACCCACCAATCATCACCCCTTAGAGGACCAATTATGATCCCATCCTCTCTCGAGCTTAGGGCAAACCCGCTTGTCACCACGGTTCACAACAAACCCACTAGAGATAACAATACATGCTCCAATAAAATAGACCTCCATTCATCACGTTGGCTTACTACAGTCATGCATTTGAGATCTAATCTAAGGCTTACTCTCTTGAGCTAAAACTTAAATCATGTAAATAATTTCATCCTTGATTAGAAGATTAAAAGCATTAAGCATACGAAAGCATGAATAATCACAAGGGATAAGAAAAAATCCATAAAATTAATAAAGGATAAAGAACCTCACTACGCATTACAAGGAGTCAAGGCGGAATCCCACCACGCAAATTGGCAACCAAAAACAGAGACTCCCTCAAGAAATTACAAATTGAAACTAAATCGATAAAGGTAAAGAAAAACTCCCTAAGGCACGTGCCACAGTCGTTCCCGACGTGAAGCAGCAATCCTGAGCCTTAGATCGCTTCAGGACTCCATGGAAAGCTCCCTCTCTCTCTGAAAAACTCGTGCTCCAAGGTGTAATCTCAACTCTCAAAATGGCCTCCCAGAAAACAGTGAACAAAATGACCTTATAATGGTCATTTTTCCCACAGTGTCGAGATGCTATAAGATAGCGTCTTGACGCTGGTCTTATGTGGTCAAAAGATGTGCAGCATGGGCATCGCTTAGGGCTTCAAAATAAGGTAGCATCGAGACGCTCAAAACTAACATCGAGACGGTGGTTCGTGTTTGGCAGCAATGCCCACACATGTGGTCATTCGAGCATCAAGCAAGGCTTGGGGCGGTATTGACACGCTGGTGGGCTTGTGCGTGTGGGCTAGTTGGCGCACACGCATTTGCGCGCACATATGGGGCGTCTAGACGCCACTTACGAAGTGTCTGCATAAAGCGCACGCACTGTCTTTCATGGTGTTCTATGGCATCGAGAAGTCGTTGGGCAGCGTCTCACGCTGATGATCCTATCCCCAATTTTCCAGCAAATTTCACCATCTCAACGTTCTGACATGGCATCTCGACACTCCCTCCTCGGCTCTAAGTGTATTTCAACTTCCTTTCTTCTTCCTTTAGCCAAAATTGGTCTTATTATGCTTGTTTTTTTGACCCGAACAACTTTAAATTCACAATTTCATCAAATTATGCTCGGTACCTATAAATTAATAAATAAACATGTGAAAGCTGCGAAAGCAATGATGAAAACTAGCGAAAATCAAGCCTAAGGATAGCACATTTTTGTGTGCTATCATGTATCAATATAAAAACAGATGTTATCATCTTCTGATTTACCATTTATTTTGTTTTTATAGGTACATTTACTGCATTTGAAACTGATAAAAAATGACATTTTAAGTATGTTTTTATGGCTATGAGTTCATCTATTGAGGGTTGGAAGCATTGTAGGCCGAATATATCTATTAAAGTGCAAACATGCTGGAACATTATTGACTGCAACAACATTTTATGGCAGCAATCAAAATTTTCCTCTTGCTTTTAGTATCGCAGATTTAGAAAATGAAGCATCATGAAAATGGTTTTTTGAGAATATAAAGAATGTTTTTGGGGATCGAAAGAGATTAGTTATTGTTTCTGATCGACATTTAAGCATTCCAAAAGTTGTTCAGATTGTATTTTCATTAGCTGATTATTGTGTTTGTATCCAACATCTTTTAAAAACTTGAAGTTGTCATACAAAGATTGTTTGATTGATAACCTATTTTTTAACTATTCAAAATCATATACAAAGGCTAATTTTGAGTTGAATATGAGATGGATGGAGTGAATATAGCCTTCTATAAGAGATTATGTAAGTAAAATTGGTTTTGAGAAGTGAGCTCGTGCTTACTCTAAATAGAGAAGATATCAGATGATGACCACAAATATTTCTTAGTGCTTGAATTCATGAAAGAGTTTTGAGATTTACATGTTGCATCATTGCTTGATTCAATTAGAGAGTTACTTCATAAATCGTTTTATGATAGAAGTAAATCAGCTTGTTGTATGAGGACTATTTTAAGTTTCATGGGTTGAGGTTGAAATACGCAAAAAAATTGATGAATCTCGAAGTTTCATGGTAAGATTTACTAATGTTTATTTTGTGTTGTTTATTTATTCCATTACCTTTATTTGTTTGTTTGTTTTCTAGGTTAAATATATCAATGATGTTGAATATCAAGTAATTGACAGAGGTAATGAATTTATGATAAATTTGAATTATAAATGTTGTAGTTGTCGTGTTTGGGATTTGGAAGAAATTCCTTGTGCTCATGAACTTGTTGTTATTCGTGGGCTAAATTTGAATCTTTATTCATATGTTTCAAAGTATTATTTTAGTAGTACATTGGTATCAACATATAATGATTTAGTTCAGCCAGTTAGTAATTATTCTGATTGGAGTTCTGTGGAGGTTGATATTAATGTATTACCTCCAATAGTTAAACGTCAACCAAGAAGGCCTTGTAAACAAATGTTACCTTCAGTTGGTGAGGTGATAAAGCACACAAAATGCAGTTGTTGTCGACGTGCTAGTCACAATCACAGAACATGTAAATTTGCCCCTACTCGACAGTGATGATTTGGTATATCAACAGTAGATTTGGTAATTGACGGTTTGTAACTAGGTATATCAATAATTAGATATATCAATGATTGTGTATGAAGTTTTCTTTTTCTTTTTTAGTTGAATTATTGTGTGTAACAAAGATAGCCTCATTTTTCATTAATCTAAATTCAATTTATAGATTTCAATTCTGATAAATTGATTCATTTATTAAGGTATATTAGATGTTTAAATTTAGTATATCACTAACATATCTACCTGCAAAAATTTATAACATTTACAATGTTATTAAATTTCCTCAAATAAGAAAATATACGTCATTCATAACATAAAATCCTCATTCATCTATTAAGGTATATCAACTATGTAAATGTAGTATATCTGTGATGTATCTTCCATCAAAATTAATAAAATCAATCAAAATTTATGACGTTGCAAAAAATTGCAAGTCCTTTCAATATTCAATGATACGTCATTATTCAGTCAATATTCAGTCATTTGCAATATCAACTGTTATTAAATTTTCTCAAATAAATTTATGTCATTCATATTGAAAAAAAATACTGATTGATCTAATAAGGTATATCATATTTGTATATTTAGTAGATCACTAATATGCCCTCCTGCAAGAATTGTAAAACAATTGAATAGTGTAGCCACGGTCCTTTAAAATTAATCATTATTTTTTCTATAATTGTGTTAATTCATTTTGAATGTCACATATTTTTTGTTTTATTAATTAATTTATTTCTTTCCCTTTAATTTGAAATATTCAATTAACCTTTTGTTAGTTGTTTGAAAAAAATCAAAGTAGTACGTTTGGTTTCAAATTTTGATTTTGCTCCTAAATTTCACTCTTTTTACCAATTGGTTATAACATATGTGGCATGGATTCAAATTCAAGAAAACTAGCCGATAGTTTTCTCTCTCCAAAAGTAGAAACGTTTGGCCTATATAAATCATCTTTGTGAGCTTTGGAGAGAGGGATACACAGGAAAAAAAAACAAAGAGGCAAAAAACATCCACACATAGAGATAGAGTTCCATAAAAAAAAAAAAAAGTTACAGAAAAAAGGGGTAAAAAAGAGAAATGCAGTGAGCTAAAAAAATGGATGCTTTTGCATAGTTGGAGGTTGCACTTGGAAGAGTTTATTCATAAGGATCCGCATCTCAAACAACATGCAAGTTTTTTCATTTGCTTATTTCATTTCTTTCTCAACCCCTGAAGAAAAAAAAGTGTCAGCAACGTGTTAGAGATTTGTTTTTTACTTTTTTTACTCAAGAAGTTCTTTATCTTTATCTTTTTATGTACATATTTTTTATTTTTCATGCATATGTGTTGTGATCTACTATTGTACTTTTGAGTTTCTTGTTATTTACTTTTCACTTCCCTATTTGTTCATCTCCCTTACATCTCTACATTCTTCTTGCTTTTATTTTAGCTCTCATGTTGTCTAAAAAAATTAATGAGCTTATGAAACCAAATAGAGTAGGAAGAGAGTAACATACCTTGTGGGAGAAGGAGCTCTCTTTAGTTTAATGTTTTCATCGTGGTTGGAGAGTGTGAAGAGTAAACTCCAAAAAAAACAAGGAGAAGAGAAAAAACAATGACGATGGATGCATAAAAAAGAGAAAAAGCAAAGAGGGAAGTAGGAGTGAAAGAAAAAGAAAAAGAGGGATGAAGGAAAAAAAAGTTGAGAGAAAAAGAAAAGGAGAGATGAAGAGAAATTTTTGAGAGAAACAAAAGAAGAACACGAAGAGAGGAAAACAAAAAGGAGAAGGAGAAGTAAGCAAAAAAGGATGATTTGGTTGAAGTTAATTTCTGAAATTTGAGTTTTGATTTTGTAAAAAAATAAAAAAGTAATAAATTATGTTGCGTCAATGGAATGGCCACTAACGCACTCAAAGTTGAAACGGGCGGCACCCGTTCCTTTTTATTATTTTTATTACTTTTTTCAAAAAAAAGTTTTTCTTTTCTTTCTTTCTTTGTTATTATTATTATTATTAATGTTTGATTTTCCTTTTTTTTTTTACGTATTATTCTTTAGTATCCGTTCCAGCATTTCTTTTTAATTTTTAAAATATGTTATAATATTTGTGTTAAGATTTTACTTTTTTAATTAAAAATTAGATTAAATTATTTTAGGCTTGATGTAGACATTGCATTGCATTAATACATTCTTTTATTGTATTATTTTCCAAAATTTCCAACGAAGGAATCTAGAAGTATTTGGGAGTCCGATTTTCTAGTTTTCCTTAGGTAAGGAATCGATTCTTTGGAAGTCCGAGATCGGTTTCAGTATGTTTTCTTAAATTTGTACATTGCATTTCTTTTGTTTAATTGTTATAACTTTATCAATTTGTCGTTGTGGTTTACATCTTTAAAATTATATTTTTTGCCTATCATGTTTGTTTATCTCTTGAATGTTCATTTTGTTTGTTTATTATTATTATTATTTTGATTTCAAATCTCTTCTTTGAAAATTTTCTTATCATTTCCAAAAAAAAGTGTTTTCAAAACCTTAAATTTGTTATTATAAAGGTTATAATGAAGATTATTTTCAAAGTTTTTATAATATTTTAAAACAAAATTTGTTTTCCAAAACTTTGTTTAAAACATAGCCTACGATAGAATCTAGAAATATTTGGAAGTCTGGTTTTCTAGAATTCTTGAGGTGGGGGATCATAATTTTGTGGAGTCTGAGATTTGATTCTAATAAAAAAAGAATTTACAAAAAACTTTGTTTTAAAAAAGTTGTTTTAAAAAATTGTTTTTTTCTAATTACTTCCTATGACGAAGTTGAGGAATGGAAAAATTTTCTCGTATTCTTGAGGTGAAATTTTTTTCCTTAATTTCGAGAAATTCAAATATAGCCAAATTAATAGATTGCTCTCACTTATTTATCAAATCATGTCTTCAATGTTGAGGGATGAAAGGTAAAATAAGATATTTGTTTTTAAATTATTTTTTACTAAAATACTTTTTTTAAACCGTCTTTTTGACAATTCATAATAAAATTTTGGTCACGTTATTTATAACGGGTGCTGTGGGGTGCCAACACCTTCCCCGTGTACAAACAACTTTCAAACCCAAAGTTTGGTTTTTGCATACCATTTTATTTATTTATTTTATTATATTTTGGTGATCAATCACACCATAAAAAAAGTTGGTGGCGACTCCTTTTTCTTTTTTAAAATCTCCCTTTTTCGAGGACTCGGCCACTCCGCATATGAAACAAAAAAAGAGATCTCACCACTGTGGACACCTCTATTCTCCCTTTTTCCACTCATGAGGTCCACGCACTTACAGAGAGAGAGAACCCACCAAAAATTGGTTTTAAAAAAACCAAAGCTTCCACTTATCCAAAGCTTGCTAGACGAGCATATAAAAATATCTTCTCTTTTATTAATTTTCAAATAAATGCCTATGTTGGGCCCATAGTCGGGACTCAAAAAACTCCTCATTCTGACTAAGTGGAAGGGTCCACCATACTCGCTATCAGTCTGCATGTTTCATGCTTAACTCTGGGTGTCTTCGTCAACATGTTTGAGCCATTATCATCTGTGTGAATCTTTTCGATTTATGACAACTTTTCATTCAATATATCTCGAATCCAATGATACCTGACATCAATGTGTTTGGACTTTGAGTGGAAAGTTGAATTCTTGCTTAGGTGAATAGTACTTTGACTGTCACAATACAACACATATCTTTGTTGTTCAATGCCTAACTCTTGCAAAAATTTCTTCATCCAAAGCATTTCCTTGCAAGCTTCAATTGTTGCAATAAACTCAGCTTCTATAGTTGAAAGAGAAACACACTTCTGTAACTTAGATTGCCATGATACAGCTCCCCCTACAAAGGTGATCAGATACCCTGAAGTGGATCTTCTAGAATCAATGTCACCAGCCATGTATCCGTATGTATACCCACTAAGCACAGCTCTACCATTTCTAAAGCATAAACAGACTTTAGAAGTACCTCTAAGATATCTGAGAATCCATTTCATTGTCTCTCAATGTTCTCTACCTGGATTGGAGAGAAATTGGCTCACGGCTCCAACTGCGTGGGCTATATCTTGTCTAGTACAAACCATCATATATCAAGCTTCGAACAATTGTGGAGTATGGAACTCTCTTCATGTCTTCCTTCTCATTTCCATTTAAAGGGCTCTGTTTGGAACTGAGCTTAAATTGACTATCTAGAGGAGCACCCACTAGCTTATCCATGCAGAACCTTTCAAGCACCTTCTCAATATATTTTTTTTGTGATAACCACAACTTTTTAGTTTTCCTATCACGAGAAATTTTCATGCCAAGAATTTGTTTCCCTAACCTCACATCCTTCGTGGGAAAGGATTTATGCAATTCTTTCTTGAGCTCAATAATCTTCTTGCTATCAGCACCAACAATTAGCATATCATCTACATATAGTAGAGGTTGATAATGAAATTGTCATCAGTGAACTTCTTAATGAAAACACAATGATCAAAAGTTATTTTCTTATATCCATGCTCCCCCATGAACGAATCAAATTTCTTGTACCACTTCCTCGATGCTTGCTTTAACCCATAAAGGTTTTTTTTCAGTTTGCAAACAAAATGTTCTTTGCCTTTTACTTGAAATCTCTCTGGCTGTTCCATTTATATTTCTTGCTCCAAATCACTGTGAAGGAACGCAGTCTTCACATCAAGTTGCTCAATTAAAAAATTCAGACTAGCCGTTAGGCCAAGCACAACCCAAATTGATGACATCTTTACCACTGGTGAGAAAATTTCTTCAAAATCTATGCCCTTTTTTTTATTGAACCCTTTCACAACCAATCTTGCTTTATACCTTGGTTGTGAGCTATTTTCATTTGTCTTCAACCTCAACACCCATTTGTTCATTAATACTCTCTTACCCTTAGGCAAAATCACCAGTTCATAAGTATGGTTATCATGTAAAAACTTTATCTCATCTTGTATTGCTTCCAACCACTTCTTTTTCTCATCATCATTTACAGCTTCCTCATCGCTCTCTCTCTCTCCTCCATTTTTTAGCAATACTTATTCGCTTGGAGAGTACATCCTGGAGGGTTGTTGATCCCTAATGGATCTTTTAACTTGCACCGTTTCTTAAACTGGTAACTCAGAAACTGGTAGCTCTTCTAGAGGCACTATATCATTAACACTGTTTAAAGGTATATTATTCTGTCCATTATCATCTCCCGTACTTGAAGAAGAAGGATCCAAGTCTACCAAATCATCTGTTTTCGATTATGGTTTCTTCATAGTTTCTATATCTTCGATAGTCTGATCTTCGAGAAATACAACATCTCGGCTTCTAACTAATTTCTTTCCAACTAGATCACACAAACGATAATCAAACTCATCATATCTGTAACCCAGAAATATGCATTGCATCCAAAAATCTTTAGATAGTCATAAGAAGAATACTTTTATGTCAAAACCTTATTTGACATATCACATTTCAAAGAAAACGGTAGGAGAAAGGTTTATCAAGTCCACTATTGTTTTCACTGTTTCACCCCAAAAACATCTTGGCAGTTTTACATTCGACATGTATCTTGCTCTTTCTACAATGGTTTGATTTGTTCGTTTAGCCACACCATTATGCTGAGGAGTCTTGGGAAGTGTCATCTAATGTCTGATCCCATGCTTTTTACAATATCCATGAAACGAACCTCTATACTCACCACCATTGCCTTTTTTGATGCATTGTAATTGTCTTTTTGTCTCTCTTTCTACTTTACCTAAAACTTTTTAAACACATCTAAGACCTGGTCCTTTGATTTTAGAGTACGAACCCATACCTTCCTAGAATGATCATCGATGAATGCGACAAAGTGCAATACACCACCAAGAGATTTCTCTCTCATAGGATCACAAACATCAAAATGAAGGAACCGAATTCCCATCGGAAGCGATTGAACGCTTAATGCATTCAAGAATGAATTTGGTAGGAAGCATGCATTATAGAAATCAAAAAATACAAATAAATAAATTTTACCTTTGAAGAACCTTTTTTCAATTCACGTAGTTCTTTGTTGTTCTATCGTAACCTCAAACCCGAACACCACCACGTAGTAAACTTGCTATTCCCTGGATCAAAACAAGGATTTGATTGTGGGATCAATTTTGTGAGGGAGGAAGAGAAACTCAAAAGTTCCAGCAACCTTTGTGTTCATAACACAGAGGTATTTATCGAGAGAAGAAGAAGAGAGAAAGTGGGAGGAGATCCTCTTCCCATATAACCCATTAACTCCTCTTTAGTGGGGAGTTAATTTTAATTTTAATTAAAAATAAATAATTACAATTAATAATATAATTAATTATCATGGAATTAATTAATTATATATTATACATATTAAGCACATTAAAATGCATATCTCTCTTTTTTAACCTAGGGTTTTAATATAAATCTCATCCATATTAATTTTTAACCTATAGTATTTATATGAATCTCATTCATATAAATTATATTTGAATCTCATTC
>JAOANK020020061.1:0-21343 GCA_026257165.2 Telfairia occidentalis | reverse complement strand
TGATTTATGTTTCCATGTTTTATGGGTTTTTCCATTTTTCTTCCTTGTTTTATGCATTACCTTAATCCAAACTCATTCATTCTTATCGTTATAATCATAAAGCTTTGTTTTCGTTCTGTCATTTAATTTAGTTTAGCATTAGTTATAAAATTTCACAAAATAATTATCTTTTGTTATCCTTTGAATTCATTAAGAGGTTAAGTCAAGATAGTTCAAAATCTGCCACTAATCTCTGTGGAGATGATATAAATATTTATCACTTACTGCAGATTGTGTACACTTGCACATAGCTTTGTGTGATTTTATCATTCACTTATACACACGCAAACAAACACCTACAAAAAGGACAAAGTTAAGTTGCGACAAATAAAATAAGGAAATGAAGTAAAATTAGCTAAGTTAAAAGCCTAAAAGGGGCCTTGCTTGGGTAGTGTCTAGAGCTAGCTGACTGGTTGCCTCCATGGGCTAACCATGAACCCACTTCCAACAGGCGCTGTCCAAGGAGAACTGCGCCGACTCCTTTACTAGCTTCGCATTAAAGGATCAGATCCCTTTGGAACAACATGGACCAATCAAGCTGAATAGCTTAGCAAATGGAGTCTTCTCTAGACATCTAGAGACTCCTCCCATTCTTCTAAGGGAACCCTTTATTCGATCCCTACAGGGTCAACAACAACGTCAATATGTGGGGCAAGAAGCCCCACAATAACCTATTTTACCTGGCCAAAAGCCAGCAAACTGACATTCTCATCGTTGGAGGTGTCGATGACCATATTTCTTTTCTTTCAGTGATGAACAAGGGAAACATGAGTCACATCCTCCACCTCCAACAGCTCAGAGGAAGAGAAAGAAGCATCCTAAGTAATGACAATGGGATACGCCCCAAGAAACCCGATGGGGATGGCATTGCCACCTATTTCCTAACCGTCAATACTAGAGCTCACTGCAACAATGAAGGCATGTGCTTCCCTCGAAGCATTAGGCACATGGTTCAAAGAGGCATGTACATCTCTTGAAGAACAAGCAAGATACGCTAGTTGATGATCGTGAGCCATATCTAAAACAACAATTCAATTTAGGCATCTCTGCGACACCTAGTGAATCCCCTCACTTATAAAAAATAACGAAGGTATGAAACCTTACCTTCAGAAAGATAGGTTCGGTGGTGATGATTTGAATTTGTAAGAAGCCCACAACACGATAAACTCCCGACGTTAATGATCACCCAAATGTCAAGGTTTGAGGCAGACAACTTCTTCCTTAAGTGCTCTAAGAGGGTGATGCACGATCCCGACAATCGAGGCGGCCTACCAACTAGAGTTGAAAAGGAAAATGAGGAAATAAGTTAGAAAAGACGTACCCTTAGTGAACGAACTCAGGCTAGAAAAAAGGGAAAACGAAAGCATGACCTAGTTGCTTGAACTCGGTTCGAACTCTGCATAGCAGTGGACCACTCTTGACATGGTAGATCCAATCCGTACCTAGAAAAAAAAATTCTCTTTCCCCTTCTTGACAGAGGTAAGAGTACCTAGAAACTTCCCTTCATAGGGAGAAAGATGGTGCAGTGCCTTAGAATGTGGGATGTCTTCATAAAATTGATTTGATAGATGAGTGAGCTAGTCGCCAGGTTCCCTTCCTTATGATTGAAGCATAAGATCCACAGGGATAAGAGAACCCTTCATCCAACGAGGGCTAGCTAAGTCGAAACAATGTTGGTTGAGAACAAACAGTGTTGAGGAAAAAGAGGAAGCAAAAGTTGCACACTATGGTCAAACATCTTTACATTAAACCCCACCCAGCTAGAAAGAGATCTATCTAGTCTTTCACCGTTGTCAGAAAGCCTCATAAAGACCTCTGATGGTGTATGGTACTACATACGAAGGTCGTCAAAATTCTTTTGAGTCGCCTTAGAAGAGATCAGAGGGACCTCGATCCTACTAGAACTAGACGTCTCATGGTTACTACCTACCCTATCCATCATATACTTTGAATATACTTGGACAAGAAGGAAATGAAAAGGAGAAGTGAGACCTGAGAGCACATGAAGACATTTGAGGCTGCATAAAGATTTTCATGCAAAAATTAGGGCACCCTGGTGGCCCTTCACTATTTAAGGGTTAGGCCTCGGGCACCAGACCGAATACACGTGTAAAATAACAATGTAGATCGCATGAATGCAAAAAGATGTGGCCTCGAGTTCCACGAACCTATGCGATGACGACATGTTTATTAAAGAGGCGTGCAAACCTTACACATGCTATAGCCAACGATCCTTTCACTTCTCCTACTCTAACGTTTGAAGTCCACCCAATCTCCCTTGTGGAGGCGAGACCACTCGACTTCAGAGTGGGGTCAATGTTATGGGGAAGAAACTGATCCAAGCCTAACTCGATCTTCATTTCAAAGCCTCTTAAGGCCCAACCAGAGATCACCATGCACTCTTCCCCTCTTGAGCCTCTTAAAGTCCAAAAGGGAGAGTGAAGTCTCATGGGCCTCTTAAAGCTTATAGGAATGTGGGCCTCTATAGAATTTCTCCCAATCTATAGAGGAGCATCAAAAGAGTTTTTACCTGACTTTCCTCTATTATAGAGGGCCAACCTTCAGAGGAAAGAGATTTGATCAAAAGGTAAAAGAACTCCTAGTAAAAGTAGAGAGTAGAGCTCCTCTAGCTAATTTGCTCCCTTTAGGTTGCCTCCAATGATCGAGCTGAAGCACCTCGAGCATTCCGACAGATTTTACACCAACATATTTTTAATATTTTTTAATTTCATCCTTTACTATTGATAAATATTTAAATTAGCTGGAAAAATATTTGCATGGTAGAATATTTAATGAATTGACGAAAATTTAGAGGAAAAATGTCATCTAAGAAGGAAACTTGTTAATTTCTTATTCAAATTTCTAAGAAATCGGCAGAAAATTTGAGCGTTTTTCTTTTTATGACATTTTTCTATTGGGATTTATGACCTAAAGCCTCGTAACTTGTATAGTATTCATAAAATATATTTTTATATGCAATATTTATTATCCATTCTATGAAAATCCTAGGTTACTAATGTAATCTTGAATAATATGTAGTTGACATACAAGATGATCATGTTCAAGAAGTAACTTAAAGAGTCTATAGTATATGGATAAGGTTGGGTGTGTTATCCTGGTGACACTATTGATACGACCCACTTTGTAAAGGTTACAAATGATTTGATCTAAATCGTTCATGTAGAGAAATGTGAGTAGGGGTATCATATACAATGAGTTTGTATAAGACTGGACCTCCAAATATTTTATCTCTCTTCATAAATCCGTTAAAAAATGAGATTAATATTTCACAAGATGATCGTATGCGACTCGATTTCAATCTTGAGTGAATTATAAACTCTTGCCTAAAAGGGCACATCTTTTGATTTACATGGGTGAGAATGGCTTTTGAAACTGATTCAATATGCCTACTATATTGGGGACATGACCAAACAATGAGTTAGAAACATAATCTCACAAGATCTAATTCACTCATTCCCATATAGGGTAAGTAGATGAGTAATTCCTTTAAATGCTGATTTCAGGACTTCAACAATGGGACCCCACCCTCTCACTAGGCCGAGAGGGACTTAGTTTATGGTTACATCATAAACATATTGTTCATTAGAGGATCAGTGATACTTAAGGTTTAAGATATAATTATGGGGTAAAATGGACATTTGACCTAGCTCTAATTATGAACTACTCGTGAATGGTCGACTTACATGTAGTGATTATATATCCATGAACATAATCTATCCTACAGTGCATAAGAGTGCAACTTCAGGTTTTTAGTGGAGTGACCTTGAGTCAATGAATGAAAATTTATTAATTTTGTATCATTGGAACTTATAATCTGTAAGTTCATAAGGTCCCCTAGCTAGCTCACAAGAACATTAATGGATTAATTATGTTGAAAGAAAGATAAATTTGAAAATATTCAAATTTAAATTTAATGTATTAGATGCATTAAATGATAAAGGGAAAAATGATTGTATTTGGTACATTGATTAAAAGAAAAATTTATATATGTAATTTCAATATATATAAAGAATATATTAGAAAAATTATTTGAATGAGATTCAAATAATTTAAATATATTTTAATATATAAAATATTAAATATAATATTTTAATAAATAATTATTTGAATGAAATTAAGAGAATTAAATATATTTTAATATTTACATATTAAAATATATGATTTGATTTAATAAATAATTATTTGAATGAGATTCATAATTTTAATTTATAAGATATTAAAATAAGAGATTTTATTTATTAAATACATCAAATAATTATTTGAATGATATTCAAATAATTTAAATAAAAATTTGAATTAGGCTGAGATTCTATCACTAGTCCTTTTCCTAAGTTTCTTTCAAGGTTCCCACCTATCTTAATCCGTGTTCGAGTCATAGCATGAAAGATTTGTTGGAGTTCCACATGGATGTTAGAGCTAAAGAAGAAGAAGAAAATCGTGATCATAGCATGAATTTTTTTTTTTTTAGTTCAACATTATGTGGGGTGGAGGTTTAAAGCTCTGACCTTTAGGTCAAAGTTAATGCCTTAACCAATTGAGCTATGCTCGGTGATACTTTTGAACTTGTTAAATTGCATTCAGTTGAATCCCAAAATTAAACACCTATTACAACTTTTATTCCATGTTGAGTTTCTAAAATTCATTCACTAATTGTAAAAAGAAGTAAGACAAAAATATGTTAAGATTCATTAATTTCAACCAAAACCAAGTCTTACGCACAATAAAAATTGATAAATACACAAGATCTACTTGAATAAATATTTCAAAATCAACAAATTTCAACCAAAAATCGAGTTTGAAATATTATTAATTACATATATCTTATGCATACGAGAATATTTTTCTTGACAAATTTTCAGATGAAAGTTTGTGAGAAAGTAAAAATTGAAACATTTGAAATTATAAGTTTAAGCTAAAAATTGGGTTAAAATTGATATTAAACGAGATTTGACGGTGCTTTGACCCGGTTCAATATATTTGTCGTTCGGACCCTCTATTTTGTCTTCTCCTTTGATTCTCGCTCGATCTTTGCAAACCAAAGTTTCCCAATTTCTTGTTTCCTTTTGGAACCTATAAAGAAGTTACATCTTCATCTCGTCCCTCTTTTAAAGCTTTCTATCTATCAGCTACGCCTCGAAGTCTCGTCCTCTCGCTCTTACAGTTTCAGGCACTGAATAATCCCTTGGGCTAATCTCTCACGTCTTCGCACCACTAATTCTGTGATTTTGGCCTAATTTTCCTCTACATCTGCTGCGACTTTTAGGTTCACATCTCTCTCTCTCCTCAGACTGGTTGGATTTGAATAATTTGGGATGTTTTTTAATCTATCTAGTTGCACCCATTTTTGCCCTTGAACTAGAAATTGTTATTATTATTTCGTAAAATTTTTTGGTCACAATTTGTTGTTTTAGGAAGCTTTCGGAGGATTTGAACCTGTGACATTCCAAAGAAAGAAATATGTCTTAATTAGTAAGGTTATTCTTGGGTTCGCCTTAACTTGAAGTGCAGAGATGTGTTAATTTTCGCTTTATGAACCAATTTTAATATTACCAATAGTGAGAGCCTAAGTTGAAAAATGTTAAAAAATTAGGGATTAAAATGAAACTTTTTTTTTAGATATCTAAGAGGAAACTTTTTATACTGAAAATTGGGATGAAGAGGACGAATTTGAGGGTGTTAAAGACTTTTAGGACTCTTCTAAAGTTGATAGATTTTTAGGACTTTTTAGTAGTGAAAATACCTAATTACTCATTTTAAAAATTTTCCCTTTTTTCCCAAATTCTGAAAGTCCATTCTCCCTCCAACCCATGGTCCTCCTCCTCCACTGCTGCACAGAAACTCAAAGTTTCCTCCACTGCACCGTCCACTCAGGCGACTGGTGACCGGTGACTACAACCCATTCTGGCAACCAGTGATGGCAACGACTTGCAAAGCAGAAACTTTTTTTTTGGCAAATTAGTTCTTCCTTATTAGTTATTTGCTCTTTTTTTTCTTCTTTATAGATTGGGTTTTGTTATTTGTAGTGTGAGTTCTGTTCTTGATAGCTTGATTTTGGAATCATAAGATATTGCAAGAAAAACACATAAGTTAAAATGGTCATTTGTCTTGATTATATTTTTTTCTTTGATTCTTTTTCTGTCTTAGAAGCCATTTAGAATATTGGAATAAGTTTGAATTTGTGTTTTTATGGTTGGAAGCTTGATTTTGGTATTGCGAGAAGTTGCGAGAAAAAAACATAAAGTAAAATGAAGATTTTTCTTGCATTTTTAATTTCTTTTGATGGTATTGTTTGTTTTATTTGAAGTCATTTAGAATGTCTTTGTATCGAGGTACCTTAGTTGGAAGCTTTGATTTTGGAATTGCGAGAAGGTACAAGGAAAAAAAAAAGAATGTAAAATATAGATTTTTCTTGCATTTTTTTTTCTTTTGATGATATTTTTTGTTTTATTTGAAGTCATTTGAAACATATTGTTGCTATTGAGGACCTTTAAATTTGTATTTTGATGGTTAGTAACTCAATTTTGGCCTTGCGAGCAGTTGCAAGAAAAAAAAATAGAATTTACAAGAACTTGTATTTTTTCATTGAAAAATTTTATGTTGTATTTAGTTGAAAAAGACGATGCAATTAGAATATCTCTTTGTCATTGAGGTCACTTTGAGCTAATATTTTGATTGTTACTAGCAATATTTTGAAGTTGCGAGAAAGAAAAACATATTGTAAATATTGATTTCTCTTGCGATTTTTATTTTTTATTTTTTTGATCTTCTTTGTTTCATTACAAGTTAATTTATACCCTTTTGTCATTGAGGTCACTTTGAACTTGTGTTTTGATTGTTATTAACAATATTTTGAAGTTACGAGAAAAAAAAACAAAATGTCAATATTAATTTCTCTTGTGTATTTTTTGTTTGTTTGATCTTCTTTGTTTCATTTCAAGTCAATTAGAATATCTCTTTGCTATTGAGGTCACTTTCTTTAAGCTCGTATTTTAATTGTTATTAGCAATATTTTGATGTTGTGAGAAGTTGCGAGAAAAAAACATAATGTAAATATTGATTTTTCTTGTGTATTTTGTGTTTGCTTAATCTTCTTTGTTTCATTTCAAGTCAATTAGAATATCGTTTTGTCATTGAGATCACTTTGGCTTGTGTTTTGATTGTTATTAGCAATATTTTATAGTTGCGAGAAGTTGCAAGAAAAAAAACATAATGTAAAGATTGATTTGTCTTGTGTGTTTTTTTGTTTGTTTGATCTTTTTTGCTTCATTTTAAGTCAATTAGAATATCTCTTTGCCACTGAGGTCACTTTAAGCTTGTATTTTGATTGTTATTAGGAATATTTTGAAGTTGTGAGGAGTTGCGAGAAAAAAAACATAATGTAAATATTGATTTCTCTTGTGTATTTTTTGTTTATTTGATCTTCTTTGTTTCATTTTAAGTCAATTAGAATGTCTCATGTTCCACTGTAACGAGCGAAAAGACGAACTAGAGTCATTCTTCAAATCTCTCAAAATCTTTAATTCCTATAAAAATAAAGCAAAGTAGATCAAAAGAAAAGAAAAATAATTTCTCGCAACTACTTGCAAAGCCAAAATAAGATATCATTCGTATAAAACACAAATCTAAAATTATATAATAGCAAAAACATGTTCCAAATAACTTCAAATAAAGTAGAATATATCAAAACAAAAAAAAAAGTGAGTTAAGTGACTATTTTAAATTTTATTTTTTTCTCGCAACTACTTGCAAAGCCAAAAATAAGCCATCACTAGTATAAAAACAATTCCAAAGTCATATAATAGCAAAAACATGTTCCAAATAACTTCAAATAAAGTAAAATAAATCAAAACAACAAAAAAAAAAAATATAAGTCAAGGACAAATTTTCATTATGTTTTTTTTCTCGTAACTTCTCGCAATTTTTCGCAACTACTTGCAAAGCCAAAAAATAAGCTATCAATCGTATAAAATACACATCCAAAGTCATATAATAGCAAAAAAATGTTTCAAATAACTTCAAATAAAGTAAAATAAATCAAAACATTACAAAAAGAATATAAGTCAAGTGACAATTTTACATTTTGTTTTTTTTCTTGCAACTTCTCGTAAATCCAAAATCTCATAAAAATAACAACTCCAAAAGCATCCAATAGCAAAAACACGTTCCAAATTAATTCAAATAAAGTAAAAGAGAAAAAAAAATGTAAGTTAAACGACTATTTATTTTTTTTTCTCGCAACTTCTTGCAACTTCTTACATTTACTTGTAAAACTAAAATAAAGCTACATAGAAAAACACCTTATCAACTAAAACCAAACATTTAAAGACTTTAAGTAAAGTAAAAGAGACTATAAAAAAATCTATGTAAAATGAGAGAAGAAGAAGAAGAAAGATAGAAACTTACCAAAAAATTGGAAGGAGACGAAGGTAAATAATTGGAACTTGCCGGAGAAAGATGACCAACTCACCGGGGTCACCAAGAGGAGAGATGTCTGAATGAAAAAACTCAAGAAAGAAAAAAAAAAAGAGAGAATTTGCGTATTGGAAAAGAAGAAGGAATAGAATAAATGAGTTTTTTTTTTTTTTTTTTCAATTTGGGAAGAAGAAGAAGAAAGTATAAAATAAGGATAATAATGTCTTTTTGCCAGAAAAAAGTCTTAGTTGTCTCAATTTAAAAAGGATCCTAAAAGTCTTTAACACCTTAAAATTTATTCTATTTTTCTCAATTTCCCTTTTTATATAATAGACATTAAATAAAAAAGATAGTCGAATATTATCGACTAAAACTAAGCCTTAAATTGAAAACACACATGATCCCAAACTCCTCACTAATTTAATTTTTTTTTGTTGCTAAAAGTGAAAATAGTTTGAAGGTTAGTTAGTTTTGTCAATTCCATGACAAAAAATATAGTTTCTTTGTTTTTTTGAATTCGACAATATGTGGAGGATTTAAAACGATGACCTCCCGATTAATGATACATGCCTTTAACTAGCTAAGCTTGATTTGATGACAAAAATGATAGTTTAATTAATACTAATAAAAGACGACATAAATCATAGGAAAATCGTGTATTGACTTCCATCGGTTTTCAATTTGATTGTATAGGACTTTATAGTATTCGCTTTAAAATTTTAATTATATAATTGAAAAATATTAATACTTCAAATTTCATTTGTAAAAAAATGAAAAAAAAAAATCGATATATTAAAGGGGAAAGGACCTCCGTTTCCGCTCTGTCTCTGATCTGTCGCTTTCTCTCATTTTTTTTTTCCCTCTGTCTCCCTCTGTTGCTGTTCCAAATTTTGAACATCCATCGCCAGATTCTCTCTGTTTCAGGAACATAGAGAGCTCTGTTCCTGTCGCCGCTTCTTTCCCTCTTGAAGAAATTCATACGTTCTCTTCCTGATTTTCGAGCTCGCTTCATAATGAACGATCTTCTTTCTGTAATTTCCCCTGCCCAATATATTCAATTGCATTTTCTTCGCATTGCTGTTTTATGTTTTACAGATGGTTTGGTATTTTCTGGCTACTTTTGGAAGTTTTGATGTGTGGGTTTCGTCTTGATCCAAGCTTTGTTTTATAGCTTTTTCGATTTGTTCGATCCACTTTTCTTTACTTTACATGATAAAGGAATTATACATTTTCTTTTTTTGAATTTCACTTATGGTTGCGAAGGAAAGTTAGTTCCTGGAAAAATTCAATTTATGAATTCTGAACACTGCTCGAGGGCTTGGAAAAACATAATTCTGTTTACTTGTATTTCAATTACTCTGTTTTCTTTTGTTTATCTACTGGTTATTGGTAGAGAGACGATGGCATCTTAGCTCTTTACTCTTCGACTCAATCTCCAAATTTTCTATTACTGGAAGTGATTTTTGACTTGTTACTATGTGTTTGTTGACTCTTTACTTTTCTTTTCGTAAAAATATTTACCTAGTGTGATATTAGACGCTGTTTTGTTTGGACGAAATATGATTCTGATATGATAATAATAAGATGGCTAGGTCAGCATATATGATTGAAACCTTCTGGGGACTGAACGAAAAGTTGCGGGGTGAAAATGGCAGATGTTCTAGGTCAGGTGTGACATTACTTTGTATTCTGTCTGTCAAATATTGGTACTGTTGGCTCTGCTGGGTCAGCCACACTATTTTGTCATCAGGAGTATTGGTGTTTTGATACTGCAAAACTTTATTAAAAAATGCCCATTAGTTTTAGGTTAGCATTGAGTAAAGGGGATTACAGATTCTTCCATAAGATGCCAATTTTCAGTTAGGGGGCAAGAGCTTAGAATAGTGGTGTAAACCAAATTGTTGACTTTTTTTATTAATTAGGCAAGGCCGAAAATGAAAGTATAACAACCTTATCTATACTTAATTACCTACTAATATCAGTCTAACTGCCAGAAAGCCGAATGACTAAGAATCTAACCACCCAACAACTAATATATGGTAAAATATTACATCAATTTCCTCCCTCTTTAAGATAACTCGTCCTCAAGTTAAGGAGCCAAAGTAAAACCACCAGGGGCATGATAGTTGTGCAAATCGACAACATTAAGGAAGATGAATCTTTAAATCTTCTGGTAATTCAACTTGGTATGCATTTTTCCCATGCATTTTAGAACCTTCAGAGGTCCAATCTTCTTACTAGTTATTAGCTTATTGCAAACGCCAACAGGTAATCGATGCTTGCAACGGTGGACCATTACAAGATCTCCCACTTGAAAAGTTTTCTCTCTTATGTGGCTGTCCATCAACTTCTTGTAAGTAGATTTGGATTTGGCAATATACTCTTCTACTTCCTTGTGGAGGTCTACAATTCTTTCAGCCGTATTTTCCGCTTCAATACTAAGATCAAAAGAAGAAGGAATATTAGTTAAGTCCACAGTTAAACAAGGGAGTTTAGTATAAACTATTCAAATGGTGACTTCCTTGTAGATCTATTTTGCATATGGTTGAAGGCAAACTCAGCTTGGGCTAAAGAAAAATCCCATTGCTTGAGGCATTCCCCAGTTAGACATCGAATAAGATTACCCAAGGTTTGATTGATGACTTTTGTTTGACCATCTGTTTGTGGATGGCTTGTGGTGCTGAACTTGAAAGTAGTGTCAAATTTCTTCCAAAGTGTTCTAAACAATAACTTAAGAATTTGATGTTTCTGTTGGAAACAATGGATTTAGGTATGCCATGGAAGCGTACTATTTCACAAAAACAAAGTAAGCCACATAAACCGCATCCGATATTCTTTTACAAGGTAAGAAATGTGACATCTTACTGAAACGATCAACCACCACTAAAACCGAGTCATATCCCCATTGAGTTTTTGGTAGCCCAAGGATGAAATCCATAGATTAGTCTTCCTAAATGGATAGTGGTACGGGTAGAGGGGAATATAATCCTGTGTTTTGAGTTTGTCCTTTGGCAATTTGGCATACAAAACATCTTTTCACAAAATTAAAACATCATTATGGATTTGTGGCCAATAAAATCGCAGGGACACAAGATCTAGTGTTTTACCTTGGCCAAAATGTCCTCCTAGCCCTCCTCTATGTATGTCTTTGATGAGTGATTCCTGCAGTGAAGTATGAGGAATGCATAATTAAATAAATAGCCATCTAAAAGATGAAAACCATTAGGATTAATTTGAACAGAACATTCCAGCCAAGTATTTCCAAAGCAGGATCATTTTCATAAGAAGTAGGGAGATGATCAAAGGCTATTACTTCCCCCTTTTTAACAATGTCAGCATGTGTTGCTTGCAACTTAAGGCATCTGCCGCTTTGTGGTTATTTCTTGAACAGCGTTTGATGACGAAATTGAACCTTTGGATGAATGTAATCCATCGAGCATGCATGCGACTAATATTTTTTTGTGTATGTGAAAACTTTAAAGAAAAATGGTTAGTAAATAAGATAAACTCTTTTCGTATTAAATAGTGTACCCATGTTTTTAATGCTCGAACAAGGGAGTAGAGTTCTTGCTCATATGTTCTCCACCGTTGTCTTGTCAATTTCTCACCAAAATATTCAAGAGGGTGTCCATTTTGTGATAGCACCGCTCCAATCCCTAAGCCAGATGCGTCTATTACTACTTTGAAGGGAATAGAAAAGTTTGGTAGTGCAAGGACTGGGGCTGTATTTAGCTTTTCCTTAATTGTTTCAAAGCTGTTTTTTTGCTTCTCCCAGCACTGGAAGTTTCCTTTCTTTAAGAAATTAGTTAAGGGTGCTGTAAGGTTGCTAAAACATTGGATGAATTTTCAATAGCAAGATGCTAAACCCAAAAAACACTGGACATCTCTTACTGATCTGGGTATTGGCCGTTCATTTATGGCTTTAATCTTAGGGATCTCCTTTTACACCCTTTCTACTAATTATGAAACCCAGAAATGTTATTTTGAAGTTGTGAGAAAACTACATTTTTTGTGGTTTATGTAAAGCTGGTTTTTGGATAGGGTTTCAAATAGTTTTTTGAGGTGGGTTAAGTGATCCTCTTGGGTTTTGCTATATACGATAATATCATTGAAATAGACAACTATAAATTTATTAAGAAAAGGAAGCAAAACCTGATTCATAAGTTGCATGAATGTGCTCAAGGCATTAGAGAGACCAAATGATATAACTAGCTGTTCGTAGAGTCCTTCGTTTGTTTTAAAAGCGGTCTGCCATCCATCTCCTGGTCTTATTCCAATTTGGTGATATATGCTCCATAAGTCGATCTTGGGGAAAAAATCCAACACCTCCCAATTGGTCCAATAAATCCGATAGTTTGGGAATAGGGAATCGATATTTCACAGTTATTTCATTAAATGGCCCTATTGTCAATGCAGATTCGTCGCATTCCACCTTTTTTGGGGTAAGTAATGCAGGAACAACACATGGACTTGAGCTCGATTGGATATGCCCGTTCTTCCGTAATGTCTGTACTTTTTCATGTAGTATTTGATAGTCATTTGGGCTCTTGTAACTCTTTTGGTTGGGGTTTTTACCCCTCTCCTTTGTAATTTCATACATCAATGAAATTGTTTTTTTTAAAAAAAGGGATATTCGTTTGGGCTCATCCTGTAATGTAGTAAATGGGAAAGACTACTGAATATTTCTCAATGGGGTCAATTCAGTTGGTTTTTGCTGCAGATGCTGGAATTGAGTTTCTTTGTGGCTATTTTTTTTTTTCAAGTTATGTGAATGGAGTCCACCACTAATTCTTCTAATTCTCTCTCCCTATGGATTGCTCAATTTGATTCAAGTTTGGAATCTATTGAAAAAGAGAGGGTTCTCTTGAAAGTTGCTTACCTCAAAAGGAAAATTGAGATCTTTAAAGAATTCAATTTGAAGTTAGCTAAAGTCCTTGAAAAGTGCAATCCCAAGTTAATTGAAGCTGTTTTGGATGGCCATATTCAACAAGATCCTGTTGATAGCACAAATGATTCGTCTTGAATGGACAGGGTTTCATATATTTTTGCTTCACATTCTTCATCTTTTGCTTCCTTTGGTGTTTACTCACCTCTTTTTATTCTTATGTTTGTTGTGTTTATTTTCTCTTCACTCCTTTAGGAGTTTGTATCTCTTTGAACTTGTATTCCTTTTCATGTCTTCAATGAAAAGTTGTTTCTTGTTTCAAAAAAATTTGCTGACTTTCTCATCAAATGTGGTAGTAGGTTCTAATGTTTGTTCTTTTTTTGATAATAGTTGCCCAAATAACATCCTTGGCCGTACGCGGGAAGTCTTTGCCCTTGTTAATTGTGAATAATTGGCTGTTGGATCTTTCTTTCTCATGTTTTGGTTTAGGTTGGTCATGTTATTTATGGGTAAAAAAATGATCCTTTTTCCCAGCCACATAAATTCATAAGTATTCTCTTGTCCCTCGTGGATAGCTTGATTGTCATATTGCCATGGCCTCCCTAATAAAATATGACAAACATCCATATCAAATACATCATATATAATTTAATGTTTATAACTATTATCGATGGATAGGGATATGCTGCAAATGTCGTTGATTTGTGCTTTCCACCATTTTTGATCCAACTTACCTTGTATGGACTCAGATGAGGATCATCCTTCAATTTGAGTGCATTGACTAGCTTCTAAGATACAATATTTTCACTGCTTTTACTGTTAATGATTGCATTGCTAATTTTCCCATTAATAGTACATCGATTGTTGAGCAAGGGATGTCTTTGAGGATGTGATTATGCAAGAGAGTTGATCTCCTTCATTGGGTTCAATATAGTTATATCTTCCTCAAGATCTCCTCCCTTGAATTGGTCTTCTTCCCTGCTGTCATCAATCACTGCCAAAGCCTTTCTTTGGGGATATTTGTTTGATAAATGGCGTTGTTGGCCACATCGAAAGCATTTCCCAAGCGTTGGTCTATTGCAGGGGTTAGATGTACGCTTTGTGGAAGTTCCTTCTCGATTCTTTATCCTTGTGGTGTTTTTTTTTTACTATTATCTTCTTTGGGCTGTTGGTTTTGGTGCTCATTTTGTATTCTTCTAAAAGTGGTACCTCGTCATTCCCAAGTTTGTCTTCTCTTTGGTTGTTTCTTCTTTTTTTCAATATGCCCTTCAATGATTTTAGCCGAAGTGACACCTTAGTTAAACGGCCTAATCGTTGAAGTTCCACCCTCTCTTGTATGTCTTGTCGCAGTTTGGTTACATATCTTGCAATGTGATAGCATTCGCTTTTTGCTAGATTAAGTCGTGTGCCCAAATGGTTGAACCTTTTAGTGTACTCTCCTATTGTTTGAATTCCTTATTTACAATTATGGTGGTATTGATTGAACAAGATATATTCATAGTTGATGGGTAAGAATTGTTCTTTAAGAAGTTTCAACATTCTTAGCCAAGTCGTGATAGTTCTTTTCTCACATGCTCTTCGATTCCTTGTAATTGGTCCCACCAAGCTGATGCTCCTCCCTTTAATTTGAGAGTTACTAGTTTGACCTTTTTCTCTTCTGGGGTATTCATGTAATCAACAAAGCTTTCTACATTCTTGATCCAATCAAGAAGGTCTTCAACCTCTAGGTTGCCATTGAAACTTGGCAATATTTTCATATTGTTCTTGATTGAAAAAGGGTCCTCCATGACTGCGAATTATTGCATTATTATGGGTTGGTTGTTGCTATTGAAGAAATTCTTCTTCCTCACTTGGTGAGTCAGAATCTTGAGTAAAGACTGCCATTTCTTTGTCTCTGCCGGCGGATTTGAGGAATTAAAGCCCTTGCATCTTCCAGGTCTTGTACCCTACCTTCACAAGCTATTCTTGCATCTTGAACGTGCTGTACAGGTCTCTCAGTAGGTGGGTTTTCATTATTTCCAGCGTATTGAGCTTGTGGCTGTCCAAGTTGTAATTTAATTCTCTCTAATTGAGCCGCAATGTTGGTCATCATACGCTGCATTTCTCCCAGAGATTCTTCAACTAACAACAAGCATTGAGTTGAAGTTTTAGGGGATAGACTTAATCGGGGAGTTTAGGATCTCGAGCTAGAGGTGGTGACGACCTTCTTGCCCACCATAGAGTCCCTTTCACGAGGGCTCTGATACCAAATTGGTGTAAACCAAATTGTTAATTTTTTTTTATACAAGAAGCAACTTTTCATTGAATATTTGAAAAGGAGAGTAAGTTCAAAGAGATACAAATTTTCAAAGGAGTGAAAAAAGAGGAAAAAAAGAGGAAAAAAAGAGGAAAAAGCAGCAAACCTTAAAATAAAAAAAGGATGAATAAAAGCATCCAAATTATTACAAATATCATTAGGATGATAAGAATCAAAGAGATGGGAAAGAGAAAACCATTGGGAAGATCGGAATTTGGCAGTGTTGAAGCAATCAACACAAGGAGAGGCTTTATCTTCGAAAACACGACGATTTCGTTCAAGCCATAATTCTTATAACAAAGCCTTGATGACATTAACCCATAATAAGTGACTTCAGGAATTGGAAGCAAAACCACCACAAAGAAGATGCACTATGTTGCTCTGCACATCTTCAGAGAAAACCCACTGAATCTTGAAAAGATGAAAAATAGAGAACCAACAAGCCATGGTATAAGGACAAAGAAAAAAGATATGATCTTGAGTTTCACAATTGGTGGAACATAAAACACAAATGTTCGGAGATAAACACCCTTAGAAACTTCCTTTGCATAAAATGAGCAGAATTAACATGACCGTACAGCAAAATCCACACCCGAATATATTGTTAACTTTATTATTAATTAGGCAATGCCCAAATGAAAGTATAACAGCCCTATTTATACTTAATTACCAACGAAATATCAGCCTAACTGCCAGAAAGCCCAATGACTAAGAATCTAACCACCCAACAGCTAATATATGGTAAGATATTACATCAAATAGCATGCTGCATGGATGGATCATTTAATACTTTCTATGGTGAATTCGTTTGATTAATTATTGTTTCCATGTCCGAATAACTTTGAGAATCTTGTACCTTCAAGATGCTAGTGAAGTTTAGCTCTCTTCATTTCCACGGCTTGGTCTGTCAGATATATTGTGAATATTAAGAGTGACACTAGAAAGACTTTATAGAGCAGACAAATGAGAAAAATCTGAAAATGGATATTAGTTGCTGGCATAGTCTTGAGTGCCAATGGTTGCATCTTGGTTCTAATTGCCATTTCTCAGCCTTTTGTTCCCAACCAAGCAAGAGGGAAAAAGCAGGTTGAGCTTTCTGCATGATGTATGGGATACATTAAGCTTAGCTCTCTTCTCTTCCAGCTTTTGCCTTCAATAGATACTGTGAAGTATAAGAGATAACAATAGCTCCTTTGAGTTGGTATTTGTGTAGTGGTGAGTAGTTTCATTAACTTTAGTAGTCGTGGTGGGCTGTTCTCACTTTTAAAAATCTGATTTAAGGATATGACCTTTTTTTTTTTTTTTTTTTAGGGAATGGAGAAAATTGAGATCCTGGGAAGATCCTTGGAGAGGAAATACCCTGCTTATGAAAAGCTTCCTAGGCTGTAAAATTATTATGTAGGAAAAATTGTTCTGCAAGGTAGTGTTAAATTGCAGCTTCTGTATTTTGAGACCTCAATTTTAGAAGAAATAGTCATCATTTCGTGATGAGGAAAGAGAAGTTGATCATTCTCATAATAAGACTGGAAAATTGCTCGACCACTAATGAAGAAGATCTTAGATTTAAGAGAAGTTGTAGTTAATCTTTATAATATCAATTTAGTTAAGACTTGAGAGACTTTCTGCCCCGTATGATTTCTCCCAGCCAAATTGCCTTCCGTGTCATCCATTCACAGCGGCCATGCTAATTTCTCTGTATTATTCCAATTTTATCATTTTAGATTAACTTTGCAGAAGCGTACAATCATGTGTCTTTGGAGTTCTTGGATGATTTTTTTTGGAGGTGTGGAGAAGAAAGGCTTTGGGTAGAAGTGCAAATCTTGGGTGGCCAGTTGCCTACGGTTAGCTAACTTTCTATTTTGATTAATAGTAGACTCAAGGGTAAAATTCATGTGCTAGATGTATTAGACAAAGGATGCTCTCTCTCCTTTTTTTTTTTCTTTTCATTTTTGTGGTGGGTATCCTTAGTAGGCTTGTGGGGGGCTGGAAAGAGGTTACCTTTTCTCATCTGCAGTTTGTTGACAATACCATTTTCTTTATTTAGGAAGAGGGCTTACTTGTTAAATTGATCATTAGAATATTTGAGTGATGTTTGGTTTAGAGATCAATGGAAACACGTGTTCAGTGCTTAGTGTCAAGTGTGATCTTGGTAAGCTCAGTAGGTGGGCTATGTAGGTGTAGTGTGAATCTTTATCTTAGCTGCGTCTTCACTTGGGTCATAATTCTAGAGCTCTCCCAATTTAGGACCTTGTCTTGGTATAGGTCCAAAAGCGTCTTCTTTTGTTGGATAGAAACAAGATATTTCATTAGGTTAATGAATATACAAAAAAAAAAATGGGGAAAACAACCCCACTGCCAAGGGAGGTCACAAATAAGCCCTCCAATTAGCTAAAAAAAAACAGATCTTCCTCACTTTGCTCCAATGGTTCACTTATTGCTCTAAATGAAATCGTTTGAGGGCAAGGTTCAATTTCTACTTCAAAGTGTAGACTTCTCGACAGGAACTTCCATTGGAATGGCACACTCTACTACAATTCTCTGAAACTTGTCTTCCTGAATGAAGATGAAGATGACTCAATTAGGATTTGCAGTTTTGAATTTGATGAACATGAAAATATAGTTGAGGATTCTAAAGTCAATTGTTTGGATGACTTTCTTGAAGAAGGCTTGAGTTCTCTTTTTATTGAGAATAAGGAGATGGTGCTGCTCATAGGTGTCTAAAGGAAGCTCAAAGGTCTCTTATCATCCTGATGAATCGGATATGTTAGATTACTTTGCTCAAGTTGGCATCTCTTGTGTTCCAATTAAGCCCAAAGATCAACTTGTAGATTCAAGCTCCAAAAGAGCTTGAAGCTCTTAGAAGCAGATATATTCATTCTTTTTGGCAGATGGTTTACTATTCGGTTTAGATGGTTCTGGCTGCTTGGAAGTGGAATTTCTTTCTTTTGGCTTCTTCATTGCTTGGTCTTTTTTAATTTCTTAGGGTTTTTTTTGGCTTTTGGTCAGTTTGTTGCTGGTTAGTCTGCTGTGTTGGAGTTTTTGGTTAGTTTGCTATTTTGGTGAGTTTTTATCTGGTTTTTCTTTTGGTGGCTGCTTTTTTGGTTGTTTCTTGGTTATTTTTTCTTCTTGGAAGGTTATTTCCCTGAACATTTTGTATTTTTTTCATCTATCAACGAATAATTATTTCTTTTTTTTTTTTTTAACAAGAAACGAAATGAAACATTGAATTGAAATATATGAAAATAGACTAATGCTCAGAAGTTACAAAAACTCCACAGAGAAGAAAAGGAAAAAAAATCGCAAATGAAAATACAATTAGGGAGAAAGAATATAGGCCTCCAAATTTAAACATATATCTTGTAACGCATAAATCAAAAAGATATTAGAGAAAGAACACCGAAGAGAAGCCTTAAGTTTTGCTTAAGAGAAACATTCAAACCACAACGATCCCTTGTTCTGAAATATTCTATTATTGCATTCCATCCAAATTTCAGAAATATTGGCTTTTACACTAGTAACCTATAGAAGGTGAGCTGCTGGGGGAAATGAAGGCCCGAGTAGAAGATGGTAGACATTAATCTTGTGAGAATTTGCAAAAGCCTAACTCATATTAAAAATGCTGAAAAAACTATTCCATACTTCCAACACATAGGGGCAATTGAAGAAAATATGATTATGGTCTTCATTATGCTCCATACATAGAAAACAAAGTAATGGCAGCAAAGAAGAAGCTGGTGATTTTCTTTGTCAAACATCTGTAGAATTCGCTACTATTTAATAATATCCAAATAAGAATGCTGATTCTTTTTGGAGACTTAGATTTCCATAAAACCGAGAATAAACCTATGGGAATTAAAGAAGAAGAAGCCAAATGTTTTGAAAGAGAACTTGTAGCGAAGCATCCGATGAATCCAAGCTCCTAATCTTTATATCTTCCAATTCATTAAGAATAACAGCATGTAACTCTGCCAACAAGGAACTAAAATCACATATTTTCTCCTCCTTTAACGACTTTACTTGAATAGGATCTGTTCTATAGGTTGTACAACTAGGTCCTTGTTTCTAAAGATTTCCTCTTCCTTTAATAATTTTCTAAAAATAATTTTCCAAGAGGAATAAGAAGAGTCCCAAAATTTGGCTATAGTGCCATTAGGATTAGAGGACAGCATAAACAAGTGAGGATAAAGAATGTTCAAGGAGCTCCCAGCCATTTATGCTTCCAAAAGAGGGTTCTTCGGCCATTCCCAACTTTGATTAAGAAAGAGCTTCAAGATTAGACCTGATTTTAGAAATTGATAGCCAATGATTACGAAGACTCACCTTTGACTTTCCAATTGTATGCCAATCAAATTTATCAGACCCATGGATACTAACTATCACCATTCTCCAAATACAATGAGGCTCATGCTCCAACCCAATTTAGCAATTAAAGCTTTGTTTCTATTCATGAAACCACCAATTCCTAAACCACCATCAGACAAAGGTTTAGAAGTTGTTTTCCATCTTACCAAATGGGAGAGTTTACCACCAGCACGACCTTTCCATAAGAAATTTCGAAAGCTTCTCAATTTCTAAGCATGCTGAAGAAGGCATAAGAAAAAGAGACGACCCCTTGATAATAGAAATCTTTTCTAATGATCAAATTTTTTATAACATTTTCCAGAATCGGTTGCCAGAATAAATTTGAATTGGGCGCCCCCAAAGGGAGACCAAGATAAAGCAAGGGAAGATGCTCAATCTTACACTTTAAACGTGAAGCTGCATGCGAAATTTTAGAATCCTCATATATTATCTTAAAATAATGCACTTGTTAAGGTAAGTGCTCTCTCCTCCCTCCTCTTTCATCCCTTTCCCGTGTCCTTCTCTAGTGACTTCTCTGTCTCTTTTCGGTGACTTCTCCTCCCTTTCTAGTGGCCTTCTTCGTCTCTTTCATATCATGGAAACTAAAAGTGGTAGAGTTGACAATACCTTCTTCTGTGCCTCAGTTGCAAATGATTTATTTTGTGTTGAAGATGTTTCAAGACCGACAAAGTTGGAGATGAATTACTCTCAATTTTACGGTTGAAAGTCACATTGCCAAGGTTCTTTTAAGTCCAGTGCAAGAATCTTTTTTTGTACAAACTCGTGATGAATTTGGTACTTGAATTTATAACTTTTATTCTCACTCCAAATGGTACTTGGAATGTGTAGTATGGCCACCTACTGGGGAAGAAGAAATGTGATTTTTCCTGCTCAAGTGAATAATGTTATTGTGAGAACAAGTAGGGATAATAACTTATTTCATTCTATACACTAGAGAATGGTATATATAGGCATATATAGAAACCCTAAACTAATAATAGTAAATTACAATAAAAGACAAAAGACTAATAAACTACTATTTTACATAAATATATACTATGACACTCCCCCTAAAGTTGGAGCATATATGTTAATCATGCCCAACTTGTTACAAAGGTAATCTACTCGAACTTCATTTAAAGCTTTCGTGAAGATATCTCCTAATTGCTCTCCAATCTTCGCATGTCCAGTAGACACCAAACCTTGTTGTATTTTTTCACGAACAAAATGACAATCAATTTCAATATGTTTAGTCCGCTCATGAAATACTGAGTTGGATGCTATATGAATGACAGCTTGATTGTCGCACCACAACTTGGTTGGAACTGTAACATTAAAGCCTAACTCAA
>JAOANK020019270.1:0-35552 GCA_026257165.2 Telfairia occidentalis | reverse complement strand
TTCGCGCTGGCGTTCACCGCCGTGCTGCTCGTGGCCAACCAAGTCGCGTTCTTCCTGCTCATCCAGCAGCTGCTGCGCGGGGAAGGAAGCGGGGCCGGCACCCTGCTGGGGGCGGCGCAGGTGTGGGCGATCAACGTCATCGGCTACGCCGTCGTCTACTGGGAGATGGACCGGGGCGGCCCCATCGCCCGCCGCCGCGATGCGCGCGACGAGCTCCCGGCCGCCGACTTCCAGTTCCCCCAGGACTCCGACCGAGACGCCGTCAGCGAGGTGGCGCGCCGCTCGTCCGACACCGAGGACTGGGCGCCCGGCTACGTCGATTACCTCTACTTCTCGGCATCCAACGCCATGGCCTTCAGCCCCACCGACGTCATGCCGCTGTCGAGTCGGGCGAAGCTGTTCATGATGGTGCAGGCGGTGTCGGGCTTCATCCTGCTGGCGCTGGTGATCGCGCGCAGCGTGAACATCCTGAACTGACGGTGGGCCCTGCCGGGATCGAACCGACGACATCCACGGTGGAAGGTGCACGCTTGATCCCGTTCCCGCTGCACGGCATCCGTCCGCGTAGCGGTCAGGTCGCCTGACGTCCCTCCGGCCGCGGCCGCGTGACGCGGGCTCGATCGAAGCGGCTGTCGAGCTTGCCGGTCACCCCGCGTTCGTGCAGCTCTTCCGTGAGGAACACGGTGGGTGCGCGTCGCACAACGTCGCGGACGTTGCGGACGTGGATCTCCGGCTCGGTCAGGATCCCCGCGGCGATGAGCCCGTCGATGGGATCCGCGCGGTATGCCCGGGCGATGGCAATTGTGCCCTCGGCCGACGCTCGACCGGCGTTGCGCCACCTGCTGATGGTGGTGTGGTTCAGGCCGGTCCTCCTGCCAATTTCTCGGTCTGATGCGTGGTCGGTGGCACGGTCGAGCCACTGAGTCCAGATGGTGATGGGGGTAACTCCTGGAGCGGAACGCACGGGCTGGAGAACCGCTTCGGGTGCGGTGCATGCGTGCACCACAAGCTCATCACGGACTCCCGACATTCCGCGGGCTCCTCGACGACGAACTACCTAGAAGCGGTGCACAGCTGCACCATTTTCAGAACACGCCGCGGTAGCTGGCTAGCTTCGCTCCACTGCAATGCGAAGGCCCGTGGGGGCCGGGATTAAAAGGGGGAACATCATGGGAGCTGCTGCGCTCCGGAGGCCGACACTTCGTCTCGTCTCGGACCAGGACGAGTGGGATGTCGCGCTGAACTACTTCGCCGACTACCAGCGTGCCGCGGGGCTCGCAGAGACGACCATCCGCAACCGCGAGTCGATCGTGCGGACGCTGCGCAACGAATGCCGAAAGTCCTACGAGGAGGTCACGCTCGTCGACCTCCGCCGCCACCTCGGCCGACCGGGATCTCGGCCGGGCGGGATCTCTGCAGGGACCAGGCGCACCGAGCGGGGGGCGATCGTTGCGTTCTTCCGGTTCCTGCTCGAGGACGACTTCCGCGGCGACGACCCGTCGGTGAAGCTCAAGCCGGTCACAGCCCCGAAGGGCGTCCCGCGCCCGTTCACGCGCGAGCAGATAGACGCGATGCTCTCCTCGGGCGCGTACGCCAGGACCCGTGCCATGATCCTCGTCGGTTACTACCAGGGCTTCCGCGTCTCCCAGATCGCGGCGGTGCACGGCAGCGACATCGACCTGCTGGCGATGACCATCCGCACCGTCGGGAAAGGCAACAAAGAACGCCGGCTGCCGCTGCACCCCGTCGTCGCTGAGCTCGCGAAGCGCATGCCGAAGAACGACTGGTGGTTCCCGGCCCGCCGCGGCCGCGATGGACACGTCACCGGCCACGCGGTCACCTGCCTCATCACGCGCGCGAAGATCCGCGCCGGTATCACCGACCCGAAGCTCACCCCGCACTCCCTCCGCCACGCGTTCGGGACAGACCTCGTCGAGGCCGAGGTCGACATTCGCGTAGTGCAGGAGCTGATGATGCACGAGTCGCTAGCCACGACGCAGATCTATACGGGCGTCAGCGAGCGCAGGAAGCGCGCGGGCATCCATGCACTGCCCGCTAGGGATATCCCGCGCGAGAGCGGCCGTCAGGCGGCTTAGGGCGCAGGTAGCGCGGTGGGGTAGATCGCCCGTTACGCTGGTGCCCCTGACAGAGGGGTGGGGATCATCGTGATGATCATGGAAGCGATCGTCGTTTTCTTCCTGTGGGTCGTTGTTGCCGGCGTCGCGTTCGTCGTGCTGTTCTTCGTCATCCGCGGAGCGGTGACCGAGGGAATGAAACGGCACACGCAGTGGGTGGCGGAGACGCAGAACGCCTCGAGTAATGCGGCCGGCGCACCGCCGAGCGCCTGACCCAGAACGCACGAAAGAGCCCCCGGGCGCCCGCTCCGAAGAGCGAGGCCCGGGGGCTTCATCGTGTCGCACGTGCGACGTAGGCTCGACCGTCATGGACCCGAGACCCGGCGCGAGCCTCGGCAAGGTGAACGCCGACCACGAACTCGCGTACCTCCGTGCAGGGAGTGACCCGCCGTGGGAGCGCCCGCACCGTGACGGCGTCGACATCACCGACCAACCGGACCTGTGGACGCCATACCAGCGCGAGCGCCGCCAGTCCTTCGAGGCCCGCGTCGTCGACTACCGACAGCGTGGGCTGTTTTAGCGGTCGATCAGCCACACTTCGTAGTCGACGCCCGGCTCGCCGCCGCACTTCGCGCCCTCGACGAGCAGGCCCGTCGCGTAAGCGTCCGTCGGCACGTCGCGTCGGCGCACGAGACGCCCGCCGTCCAGGTCGGGCGCCACGTCCAGGAACACGAGACTTTCGGGCGAGTGCATCATGCCTCACACCGTAGCGGCGACCGCTCGCTACTCACTCGCCCACGCCCGAGACCTCGGCATCCTCTGACGAGCGCTCAGCCGTCGACACAGCCGGACCGTGGCATCCGTCGACGTCAGCCCGCCCAGGCGCACCTGCAGCGCCCGCAGATTGATCGCCGTCATCCGCGCGACCGGACTCCCACTCGCTGCGCGGCCGCGGCGACGCCCGACGGCTTCCAGAAGCCCGCGTAGGTGGCGAGCGCGATGACCCAGGCTGCGAGGCCGGTAAGCAGCGCGGCGACGATGTCGAAGGGGATGCCCTCGAGGATGGCGGCGAGCAGCGCCGAGGCGAGGCCGGATGCCAGGGAGATCGTGGCGAGGAGGACGGCTTTCCACGCGGATCGGACGCGCGACGTCGTGACGATGCCGACGAGCACGGGGAAGACGACCGCGATGAGCAGGTTGAGCAGCTGCGGCCAGCTGAGCTGCCAGACGAACGACGGGGTGCCGTCGGTGGCGGCCGTGCTGGGGAGGGTGGCTGCCGTGGCAGGGCCGGCGAGGATGGTGACGAGAATGGTCGCGATCGCCAGGGTGACGATGAGTCCGACGGTGAGACGCGCGATCGCGCGAGCTCGGCTGCCTGCGAGGAAGAGGGCGAGAGTGCTCATGGCTGGGTTTCTCCTGGGGTCGATCGGGGGGTCGGGCGGGTAGGAAAGTCGGGTACGTCGAGTCCTGCTTTGATGGCGATGACGCGCACCTCGTGGGCGTGCTCAGTGATGATGCGGGTCCAGGTGTCGGCGTCGGCCTTCTCCCGGGCGATGCGGTCGACCTCGTTGCGCCGGCGGCGCAGCGTGCCGGTGATCCAGTCGCGCAGGGTGCGGAACACCTCAAGGCCGACGACACCGCCGGCGAAGGACAGGATCCATCCGGTGATCTGCTGCGCGGTCTGATCCACGGCTTACCTCCCGCGGGGTTCGAAGGTGTAGCCGCGGATGTCCCAGAGGCGGGCGGCGCTGATGGTCCAGGCGAAGCCGAGGATGACGCCGGCCTGGGTGAGCCGGGACGAGTCGGGTTGCGACTGGATGTGCAGGGTGATGACGACGCTGAAGTAGATCAGGGCGCCGGCGGCGACGGCGATGATGCCTGCGCGCTCGAGCCACCACCAGCCCGGGAACACTGCGAGGACGGCTGAGAGTCCGCCTGCGAGGATGAGCGCACCCCAGACGGTCGTGAGGGTCGGCCCGAGGGGTGTCTCGATCGACGTGGGTGGACGCAGGAGAGTGACGATGCCGATCGCGGTGGCGATGAGGTAGCTGACCGCGTAGATCGCCTTCGTCACGCGCGGTTCGTGGATGCTCTCCCAGAGCGCGACGATCGCGCGGGCGGGGCGGGATGCCACCGCCCGCGCGATCGGGTTGCGGGCACGGTTCACGACGTCCGCGCGACGATCTCTTCACGGGGCACGCGCACCTGGATCGCGCCCTTCGAGAGCATGTCGTCCATCGTCGCCTGGTCGATCCAGTACGCGCGATCGCCGAGGGTGGCGTAGCGGTCGGCCTGGCCGTCCATCGGGACGAGGATGGTGGACCCCTGGCCGGTGCGCGCGTCGTCGAAGTTGGGCGACTTGAGGAAGCCGCCGAAGCGGGCTCCGATCTCGGCCAGCTTGTCGACGCTCACCTGCTTGTATTCGGCGCCCTGGGCGGCGGCGATGGCCTCCCATTCGTTCAGGTCGGGGATCTGGGTGACGCGGCCACCGGGCCGCGCCTGGACGGCGATGGTGCCGTTGTCGTCTCGCCATGCTGCGTGAATCATCGCGCGCTTCTTTCTCTTCGGAGGCTCCACAGGGGCCGGGATGGGGGTGGCTTCACCGCCCGCGGGTGCGGGATCGTTGCGGTGGTTGTCGCGGTCTCGGAAGTACTCGAGGTGCCAGCGCTCGGCGAGCTTCCCGTCGCGGTAGACGGTCCAGTACCAGCCGTGGTCGTTCCAGATGCGCATCTGCGCGTCGGAGGTGTCGTCGGTGTCGACCGCGAAGCCCTTGCAGTGGACCGACTCGTCGGCCGGCAGCGCGATCGGCGCCCAGGGGCCACCGTTGAGGAAGCGGAGGTACTTGGCGTAGTTGTCGTCCGCGTCTTTCGGCGAGCGCCAGGCTTCGTTGATGTCGGCTGCTCGGCCGAAGGCGGAGCGCATGTCGACGTCGACGCGGGCGAGGGAGGCTGCGGCCTCGGCGGCGAGGCGACCTCGGCCGTAGCCGATGTCGACAGCGTCGGACCATGAGAGGACGCCCATGGTTACTGGTCCGCCAGGAACTGGAAGCCAACGTCGGTGCGGGCGGGGCTGAGCGAGGTGTCTCCGACGACGACGTTTCCGTTGGGGGCGATCTCGAGCGGTCGGGCTTGCCCGTTCGACCAGATGGTTCGGACGATGTACTTGAGGGGCCGTGATCCGGCGGGCAGCGTGAAGAGCAGTGTGCCGGGGTTGGCCGTGCCGCTCTGCATGCTGCCGTCGACCTCGACGAGCCGATTGACGCGGCGCGTCTGCATCGTCTGGTAGGCGCCGTTGGAGAAGTTTGTCCAGCCGTTCTGCAGCGCGAGGGCCGACCAGCCGGTGTCCTCGAGGTAGACCGCCCAGCCGCTCGTGTTGTCGACGTAGATGAACTCGGTCTTGAGCGTGGTGTCGCGCCACACGAGACCGGTCCAGACTTCGCCGTTGGTGGTCGCAGTGTTCCGCTCGTCGGTGGTGCCGACTTTGCGGTTTCCGACCAGGGCGGCGTGGTTGCTCACGATGTTGAGGTCTGCCGCGGTGGCAGGTGCGCCCGTGCCTTTGAACTGCGGCTGTTTGCGAGGGCCTGGGGTGTCGTCTGCGGCCATGGGGAAGGTCTCCTTGACTCAGGTGGTGAACGTGACGGTGAGGCGCCCGGAGGAGCCGTCTCGCTGCGTTCCGCGCCAGATGTTGTATCCACCGATGCCGAAGCCGACACCGCCGGGGTTTGCCTTGAGGTGGTCGATCAGCGACGTCGGGATCGCGACCTCGCCGTTTCGCTTCGGGAGCGTCGACGTCGCGACGATCTCGAGCGGGCCCGATGGCTTCTCGTCGAAGCCGTGCCGGCCGAAGGGGAATGCGCCGAGCTCCTTGTCGAGCAGGAGATTGATCGACGCGGAGTCGATGCGCGCGTTGTCGGGGATGGTGTCGCGGATCTTCGAGCCGTAGAACCATGCGCCGTAGTTGCTCGCCGACGACCAGACGTCGTTGGTGCGCCAGTACCCCTGGTACGAGCCGGAGTCGATCGCGTCGAAACGTTCGGTGCGGGTCTCGGATCCGCCGGCGCCTGGGTCGGCCGGCGGGGTGGGCGGGACGATCGGGATCGAGATCCGCCCGACGACGAGACCGCCGCTGCCCCAGTCGAGGTAGACGATGTCGTTGACCGCGAGGGTCAGCCCGTTCATCACGGGCAGCACAGCAGTCACCCCGGACCCGTTGGGGTACTCGACACTGGCCGGGTTACCAGCTGCGAGTACTCGGCCCGTGACGGAGCGCGTCGACGTCGGGCCGAGCATCACGAGCTCGTTGTTGGTCAGGCTCAGACGCACGGAGTCGCCGGCCCGAACGGGCGACTGAGTGACGGAACGAACGAGCAGACGTCGACCCGCCTGGTCGACGGTCGCGATGCTGCCCGCCTGCGAAACGAAGACCCCCACGAGCGACTCACCGCGTGGCACGTCCGCAAGCGCCTGGACGATCTGGTCGTCGGCGGTCAGCGTCACTCTCCGGACCTCACGGTCATCTGCATCGCGCCGCGCCGGGGGTGCGAGTAGCTGACGACGCGGCCGGTGACGATCCCGTCCTCGCGGTCGAGGGTGACGATGTCCCCAATCTCGAGGCGGGGGTCGGGGACGAGCGTGACCGGGATCTCGAACGGGCCGCGACGGGAGACCTTGGCGAGGTGGTTGCGGACCGCGGTGTTAGCCGCGTCGACGGTGCGGATGAACTGCTTCTGGTCACCGGGGTACTCGACGGCACGTTCCCCGAAGGGCCCGTCGACGCGGAGCGGACCCGAGTTGATCGTCGCTTCAGCGTGGATGCCGTTGCCGTTCTCGTCCTCGAAGTCGCCGAAGACGCAGTTGGCGATCGCGCGGGACGACATCGAGTACTCGTCGCCGATGATCGTTCCGTCGGGCTCGCCGCGCCGGTACTTGATGGTGGGGTCGCCGGCCGCGTCGGGGGAGACGCCGAGCGTTCCGTCGCTGAGCATGAACGCGCGCCCGCCGAGCAGGCCGGCGAGCTGCTGCACAGCGTCGAGACGGTTGCGCGAGTACACGATCGAGTTGGGGATCGCCTTGTCGGGCACGGTGCGCGTGACCTGCAGACGTGACATGCGGACGATCTCCGCCCAGGCCGACGTCAACGATCGCGGCTGCTCGAGCGAGCGAGTGAGCGTGTCGCATGTGTCCGACCGGTCGACGAGGTCCAGGTCGACCACCGATCCGACGGTGAGCTTGCGCCCGTCGATGCGAGCGACGCGGTCGCGCGCGCTGGGAACGTCGTCGATGCGGTAGATGCCGACGCGCATCCGCTCGACGAAGTCGCCGAGGGAGATCACCATGAACAGGTGGAGCTCCTGCCCGAACGCTGCGAGCGCGTCGGTGGCTTCGCGTGGGGTGTAGGACTCGGCGAAGTCGCCCTGGTAGACGATGCGCGCTTTGGCGGAGGTCTTGATGCGGGCGTCGTAGTCGCCGGCGAGGGACCAGTCGTCGACGGGGATGTCCTGCAGGAGCCGGGTGCCGCCGTAGTAGACGTCGGCGACGAGCTCGCGGGAGAACCCGCCCTGGGTGACGACGCCCGCGAGGTCGTCGGAGTGCATGCGTGTCACGTGGTGCCTGCCTTCGAGAAGTCGCGGTCGATCGCGAGGCGGGAGGGGTAGGCCGCGTCGAGTGCGTTGCGGGTGGCGTAGGCCGCGTCGATGTCGTTGCGGGTGAGCAGCGGCACGATGATCCCGGGGAACGGGGGTGCCGCCTCGTCGGCGGACAGCTCCCATTCGCGGAGGCTTCCGCCCATGTGCACGTTGATCGGCTTCCTCTTGGGGGAGAGGACGCCGGCGAAGAACGTGCGGGGGAAGTCGGTGAATGGGGGTGTGCGTACGCAGAGGATCGGCACGGTGGCGTTCTCGTCGTCGTAGCCGCCGAGCATCGCCTCGAAGCGGGAGGCGATGTCGTCCTGGTCGGTGGAGAAGAACATGTCGACGCCCTGCAGTCCGAGGCGCCGGCCGGTGACGAAGATGGCGAGTACTCGCTGCTCGGGGTAGTAGCGATCGCCGTTGACGGGGCGGGTGAGTGCGCGTCCGGATTCGTCGGAGAGGTCGATGAGGGTGGCCCCCTCGGGGTCGAGTGGGTTGTGCACCCAGGTTTCGTCGACCTGCAGCGTTGCTGAGGCTGTGGGGGTGAACCCGACAGAGGTGCCGTCGGCGGTGAAGAGCTCGGCGCGGTAGTCGGATTGGACCTGGAAGCCGCACTCGACGTCGAGGACCTGGAAGCCGGAGACGACGGGGACGCGCACTGCGCCGCGGACGCGGGTGGTGCGGCCCTCTGCGGCGCGTGTGAGCGTGAGTGTCGTGATCGCGGTGGGGAGGTCGTCGACCAGGACGATCATGCGAGGGCAGGGGGTGGGGTCGGTCATCGGGGTCAGCGTGATGATCGGGTCCCAGTAGACCTGGGTGGATGCGTTCGCGGTGCCCGACCATGTGGAGAACGGAGTGCTGGCGGGGTCGCGGTAGGCAATGCGCGTCACGGTGCGAGTGAGGCTCACGTTGTCGACGTGAATGGCGTCGGAGGTCGCGGCGCCCGTTCCGGCGTTGCGGGAGATCTGCACGTCGACGGATGCCGTCCCGGTCGGGGCGAGTGCTCCGTTCACCTCGAGCGTGGCGATCTCGCCGGCGGCGAGGGTGCGGGTGTCGGAGGTGGTGGCGAGTGCGGTGCCGAGGGTGGCGCCCGCGGTGTCGTAGTAGACGACGCTGAGGGAGGCGCTGCGCGCGGAGGTGTTGCTGTTGCGGAGGCTGGCGGTGCACGACCAGCGCTGGCCCGCGGCCGCGGCGGGGCGGTCGCTGTTCGGGAGGCCCGTCGTGGCCACGGTGGTTGCCGTGGCCACGAGCTTGTGCGACCGGGTGCCCGTCGGGGGCCAGGACGTGAAAGTGTCCGTGGCCAGCGACGGGGTCGCGGCCGCGCGAGATACTCGGGCGGCCGCGCCCTCCGCGGCGGGGTTCTTGTCGTACTGGACGGTCTGCGTCATGCGTTGCGTTGCCTTCCCATCCGGACGGTCTGCTGCCGCTGAGATTCGGAGGTCGCCCACACCAGGCGTGCCTCTTCGCCAGCCACCTCGCGGAGGTAGCCGATGAGGCCGATGCCGTCGGCGTAGATCGGGCGATCGCGCGAGGCGCCGGTAGCGGTGCTCGAGCTGGATCCGTTGCTCGTGCTGTCGCCCTGCGCCGTGCCGGTGCTGCCGCTGTAGGCGGCGAGCGGTGCCATGGGCGCTGCGGTCGACATCGAAGCTGCGGCGAGCCCGACGAGTCCGCCGCCCTTGTAGGCGGGGAGCTCACCGGTGTTGTTGAGGTGGTGGAGGAGATCGATGTTCTTGCTGGCCACCGACTCCTTGACGACGAACTCACCGTTCGAGAGGAACGCGAGGATTGAGTCCGATGTGCCCGTGCCGGGCCCGTGGATCTCACCACCCTCGGCGTGACCGTCGAAGCTGTAGCCGCCGAGCATCGGGCCCAGCTGCGGGGCCGGAGCTCCGCCGATCTGAGGCACCGCGTTGAGGAACACCGTGCGGTTCTGGATGCCCTCCCACATGCGCTTGAACGCTGCGGTTGCGTCGCTCGCGGCCGCGGTCTGCGCGAGGATCTCCACCGACCGCTGGGGCGGAAGCGCGAAGACCTTGTCGGCCAGGCGCTGCACCTCGTCGGCGTTGTAGCCCGCGCCCGTGGCGGAGTCCACGAATGCCTGACGCTGCGCGGCGAGCGTGCCCGAGTAGTTGTCGGTCGCGGCCTTCGCGCCGACGTTGGCCTTGTCGACCTCGAACTGCGCGGCTGCGGCCGCCTGGGCGTCATGCGCGACGCCCGCGAGCATGGCTGCGTTGGCGGATCCCGACGTCGTGTTCTCGTCGAGCGAGAGGCTGAAGCCGTAGAGCGAGCCGTTCAGCTTCTCGTACTCGTCGCGCTGGGTCTTCACATCGGTCGAGATCCCCGCGAGGCTTTCCTTCCACCTCGCGTTCGTGGTGACCGCGTCCTGACCGACACCGTTGGCCTCGTTGAACGAGGCGATGAGCTTGTCGAGCTCCTCGGTCAGCTCGGCCGTGTTGTCGGCCGCTTCCAGGTAGGCGGACCCTGCGGTGACCGCCGCTTCGGCGGCTCCGTTGGCGGAGTCCGTGAGCTGGTCGTCGGCCGCGGCCTTCTGGCGCGACATCTCGATCGCCTTCTCGAGCGACCCGGCCTGTCCGAGCACGCCTTGCGACACCGCCGTGGACGCTGCGGACACGTCGCCCAGGGAGAGGCCGAGCTTGTCGGCGAGCTTCTGCGCCTCGGCGGTGTCTCCGTTGCCGGCCTTGATGACGCTGGACAGCTGCTCGAGCGCGTCGACCTGTCCCATGGCCGCGTCGGTCACGGTCTCGAGGCTGAGTCCCAGCTTCTCGGCGCCGCTGTAAGCGGACTGACGCTCGAACATGAGCCACGAGCTGGTGGCCGCGAGGTTTGCCTTCGTCATCTCGCGCGTTGCCGCGGTGACGCGCTGGCTGCCCTCCTCGAGCGTGCTGACGTATCCCTCGGCCTGCGCCTTGGCTTTCGCCTGTTCGCTTGCGACCGCGGCGACGACGGCCAGCACAGCGGCGAGGCCGATGGTGACGCCGCCAGCGGCGAGGGTCATGCCGCGCAGCGAGAAGCTGGTCCCGTCGACTGCAGCTTTCAGCGCGACGATCTTGGGGACGGCCACCATGGCGCCGCCTCCGAAGAGGCCGACGGCTGCAGCTGCCGCGCCCAGATAGAGACCCGCTTGCTGGACGGGGGCGGGGATCTCGGAGAACCAGGTGACCGCGCCTGTCGCGGCCGACGTGAGCGCACGGAGGGTGTCGTTGGCGCCGGAGCCGGTCTGGATGAGTGCGGTGTCGAGAGCGCCGCCGAGGCCCTCGACGTCGCCCTGCAGGTTGTTGAGGCGCTGCGCGGCGACCTGAGCGGCGTAGCCCTGGTCGTTGACGTCGGAGGTCCATCGGCGGATGCCGTCCGCGCCCTGGTTGTAGAGGATGGTGGCGGCTCGCACAGCGTCGGATCCGAAGATCGTCGCCATGGCGGCCTGTCGGGCCTCGGGGGTGAGGCCGCGCATCTTGTCCTGCAGGTTGCCGGCGAAGTTCGCGAGCCCGATGAAGTTGCCGCCGGCGTCGTAGGCGCTGATGCCGAGCTCGTCCATGACGCGCTGTGCTTCTGCCGACTGCGGGGTGAGCCGCTGCAGCATGGACTTGAAGCTGGTGCCGGCGTCGGAGCCGAGGAGACCAGCCGACGCGAAAGCCGCGAGGCCTCCGGTGGTTTCCTCGATCGACAGGCCCGTAGCGTTCGCGACGAGGCCCGCCTGCCCGAGAGCCATGGAGAGGTCGGACACGTCGCCCTGCGCCTTGCCGGCGCCAGCAGCGAGGAGGTCGGCGACGTGGGTGGCTTGGCTGCCCTTCACCGAGAACTGCGTCATCGCCGTGGCCATGATCGACGCGGCATCCGCCACCCCGAGGCCGCCAGCTGCGGCGAGGTCGAGGGAGCCCGTCAGACCGCCGGAGAGGGTATCTGCGGCCGTGATGCCCGCCTTTGCGAGCTCCTCGATCGCGTTCGCGGATTCGGTGGCAGAGAACACCGTCGACGCGCCGGCTTCCATGGCGGCCTGACGCAAGGCGTCCTGGTTCGCGGCCGCGTCTTCACCGGTTGCGACGACGTTGGACATCGCCGCGTCGAACTCGGCGTACTTCGCGACCGCGATGCCGATGCCCGCGGCGATGAGCCCGCCCATGACCATGCCGGCCTGGCCGACGTGGGTGAGGTCGTCGGCTTTCTTCGCGAACTTGTCGAGCTCGCTGATGCCCTTGGACGCATCGCCGAGGATCCGAATCAGGAAGTCTTTGGCCACGCGGACCTCCTATCGCCGCGACGCCTCGCGGATCTCTGTTCTTCGACGTAGCGGTCGGTCTCGCGAGCGAGAGCGAGCCAGTCCTCGTAGGCGATGTCGTGCACGTTGAACGCGGTGTGCCCGGGGAAGAGCACGAGGAAATTGCCGAGGCGGTGGCGCACCTGGTCGATGACCCAGGGCTCCACGGCCTCGAGCGGGATGCTCAGGCCCCCGGCTGGGTTGCCTCCGCCTCGGGCGCGGCGTCCGGAGCGGAAGCCCCGGACGGCTCCTGAGGGTCCGTGGTCGGCGCCTCGGCCTTCCGCGAGTCACCCGGGTCCGCGACGATCTGGATGTCCTCGAAGGTGCGATCGAGCATCTCTTCCCACGTGGTGGCGATGCCCTCGTTGCGGAGCGAGAGGAACGACAGGATCGCGGCGTTGATGGACTCGGCCGCGGCCGCGTGAGCGCGGATCTCGGGGAGCTTCCAGCCGCTCTGCTGCTGCAGCTCGGCGACGTAGCGGATGCGGGAGGTGTCCAGGTTCTTCACGGGCAGGTTGTGCCCGTCGATCTTGATGCGCATGTGTGGTGGTGCTTTCTACTTGAGTGACGCAAACGCGTCGTCGATGGATTGGTTGACGCGGTCAGCCATGCGCTGCCGCATCTCGTCGGAGACGGGTTTGAAGAAGTAGGGCTGCCCGAACTGGGGCACCCATCCCTCGCCGAAGACGGGGTGGCGGAATTGCTTCTTCTCGAAGACGCGCGCCATGTTGGCGCCGCCGTTGGTCGGCCCGGACGTCTTGAACTCGATCGCCTGGCGTCGGTTGCCTGCGACCGTGCGGACGCGGAGGCCGGCGGCGATCTTGGCTCGGAGGTTCGAGACGCCGCCGGCGCGCGTGTCGCCCTCCGTGTAGGTGCGGCGGAACGCGAGGTAGGGCTTGCGTCCGTTGCGTGGGCGGATCAGTCGGAGGCCCACGCTGGACCCGCCCACGCGCGGTGGGCGCTTCGAGAGGGCGGCGCGCTGGGCTGCGAGGATCTCGTCACCAGCGCGCCGCCACTCGCGACGCAGGTTGTTCGCGAGTTTCGGGTCGATCTCTTTGAGGTCGTTGAGGATCTCTCGGAGATTGACCGGTTCGACGGTGAACGTGGTGTCACCGCCGGCTGCCATCAGAGCGCGGTGTCGGCGGTGCGGACGGCGATGTAGAGCGGCTGCGGGGCGACGAGCCCGTCGAAGCCGGTCCAGTTGATGTTCTGCACGATCACGTCGCCGCCGTTGGACTTCGGCAGCTCGTCCTCGAAGCGGAGATCGGGGACCGTGATCTGCAGCGTCGGCTTGTTGCCCGTCGTGATGTCGGTCGGCCCCTGGAAGGTCGCGACGAGGGCCATGGGAGTCTGCGCCACCAGAGCATCGCGGAAGGTGATGGCGTCGTACTCGGCGGTGATCTTGCCCTTGACCTCGGCGAGGCCGACCGCGGGGCGGCGGGCTCGCTTGCCGGCGCTGCCGACGTTGAAGCCGCCACCGTCGAGTTTCTGGTCGACGGAGATCGAGAAGTCGCGGACGTTGGCGACGGTGGTGCCTCCCGTCGCGAGCGCGGTCGTGGTGGGGACCGTGACTGCGCTGTTGCCGACGACGAGGCCGGCGCCGACGAACGAGAACAGGTCGACCGCGGCCGGGTAGGAGGGCGTGGCGTAGGCGATCGACGTGTCGACCTGCTGGCCCACCCAGGACGACTTGAGCTTGAGCACGTCGGCGTTCGCCATGCTGAACTCGAACGACGAGGCCACGGCTCCGCGGAGCGTGTAGGCGTCGACGACGTTGGCGCCCAGTCGGGGGATGCCCTTCTGCAGGGTGAGGGACGGGAGGTAGTCGTCCTTGATGAGGGTGAACAGCTGCTGGTAGAGGCCGGTGGAGACCATCGTGGAGCTGCTGACGCCGAGGAGTGCTTCGAGGAAGGTGCCGAGACCGCGGGTGGGTACCTCGAGCTCGATGTCGCCCTTGGCTCCGTCCTTGACGAGCGCGCGTCGGCCGGAGCGGATGACGCGGGATCCGGGGCGGAGTCCGCTGCCCTGGTAGAAGGTGCGGTCGAGGTCGAGCGATTCGGAGGTGAACTCGAGGAACCGGTCGGGGACGACCGCGGTTCCGAATGTGGTCTCTTTCTTGAAACCGATGCTGCAGTCGGCCTGGATGGTCACAGCTGGTCACCGCCTTCCTGCGGGTCGTTGTTCTCGTCGACGGGAGCGTCGGGGTCGTCCTCGGCGGAGGCGTCGGGGTCGCCGACGGTGACGGGCTCGTCGTGGTGAGCGATCGCCGCCGCGACGTCGGCCTTGTTCTTCGCGCCCTTGAGGGGGATGCCGCGGTCCTTGGCGATCGCGCGGAGCTCGGCGAGGGTGACCTCGGGCGCGGGGGCGCGCTCGTAGAGCTCGCCCTGTGCGAGGAGGGATTCGGCGATGTCGTCGTCGACCTCGAACGGCTCGCCGGGCGCGGGTTCTCCGGTGACGGTGGGGATGCTGAGCGGGCCCAGCGGCGAACGGTGGATGAGCAGCTGACTCATGTGTTGTGGTTCCTTATCCGGTGATTCGTACGCGGGCGGTGAAGGTGGCTTCGATCTCGCAGAGGCGGCCCTCGGCGAGGTTGGCGGCGTTGGTGTAGCCGTAGGACTCGTGCTCGGTGAGGGAGCAGGAGATCGCGAGACCGCCGAGTTGCGGGTCGGTGTGGCGCACGTAGTACTCGAAGATGCGGAGCAGCTCGTAGGCGGCCTCGCTCACCTCGAGGTCGTCGTCGGCGCCGGCGCGCGCGACGCTGAAGACGACGACCTGGTCGATGTACTCGTCGCGGGAGCGGTTCGTCGACGAGAGCGTCGCTTCCTGCTGGCGCACGCGCACCTCGAGGAAGGTGACCATCTCGGTCAGGTCGCGTCGGGCGGTGGAGAGCCCGAACCCCACGAGAACCTTGTCCTGGTCGTACAGGCTCTGGGCGGCCGCGTAGAACGCTTTCTTGACCTTCAGTGCGGCTGTGGCGCTGTCGCTCATGCGATGCCCGTCCCGACGAAAGGGGCGCAGAGCTGGCGGACGCGCCGCGGCACCGCGTAGGGGTCGTCGACGAGCGCTGAGGCGTCGGTCTGGAACACGGTGGGCCCGGAGCCGGGGGACTGCTTGCCGTTCTGCACCCAGTGGCGGACGAGCTCACGGGCTGCGAGCTCAAGCGTCTCGGGGACTACTTGGTAGCCGACGGTGACGTCGATCTCGACGTTGCGGTTGCCGAGGTTGAATCGGCGGCCGCCGCCGGCGTAGAGGATCCCCGCGTCGACGTCGACGGTGTGACCGGTGAAGGCCTGCCCGTCAACGCGAACCGCGGTGACGACGTCGGGTGATGAGATGAGGCCGCTGAGGAGTACTGCGCTCTTGCCGCCGTCGCGCATCTGCGTCTGAGTGCGCGGCAGAACGGGGCCGCCCACGAGGTACTCGATCACGCGGGTCGCGGCCTGGATGTACTTGACGACGTCCGCGTCGCGGGCGGACAGCTGCTCTCCGGGAGCGGGCGACTGCTTGCTCCCGTAGCCCAGGCCCTCGAGGGCGTACTCGAGGGTGATCAGTCCGCCCGCGACGGGGGTCACTCGGCGGCCTGCTTGCCGGTGTCGTCGACGGTGCGCTGACCGGAGACGTCGACGTTGCTCTGGCCCGGGTCCGACGTGGGCGGGTTGGCGGTGTTGTCGCCGGCGCCGTTCGCGGCCGCGGCCTTGGACGCGTCGTCCTGCTCGAGCAGCTTGACGATGTCGGCCTTGAGCTTGGCCTCCGTCGCGTCGATGTGCGGGCGCTTCTCGAGCTCGTCTTTCAGCTCGGGGACGGTGAGGTCGGCGTACCGGGTCGTCTGCGGCTCGGCCGCGGCACGGTGGGGGGTGACGTCCTTACCGTCCTGAGCGGCCTGGCGGCGAGCCCATGCGGCGAGGGCGGGGGCGGAGTCCGTGTGGATCTCGGCGAACTTCTCGTAGGTGAGGTTGCTCTCGGGGTCCTCGATCTTCTCGCGGTAGTTGTCGGCGAGCCAGTCGGGGATGTCTTCGGCGGGGGTGGACGTGTAGCTGTTGTCGTCCTGTTCGGCCATGCGGGTTCCCTCCTCAGGGATTCGGTGGTGAAAGCACTCGGGCCGCCCCCGTGTGGGCACGGCCCGAGTGGTGTCTCACGGTCAGAAGGTCGGGGCGACCTGACCGAAGCCGGCCGTGCCGGCGTTGCCGCCGACGATGGCCGTGGCGGCGGGGTAGCGCGCCGCGGTGAACGCGATGTAGCCGTACGCGACGAGCTTGAGCTGCAGCGCGCCACCGTTCGTCTGCTCGAACTGCAGGCGCTTGGGCGAGCCGTCCCCGTCTTCCCAGAGCAGGTGGTCGGAGAAGCGCGCCACGATGGACGGGTCCTCCGGGCCGGTGCCGAGGGCGGTGGGGATCGACGCGTCTGTGATGACCGGCAGAGCCTGCAGCTCACCCGAGGGGGTCACCGTGGTCACCGAGGGGAGGTCCCCGTTGGTGACGCCGATGACGTTCATCGGGCCGTTGGAGGTCGGCAGGACGAGCGGGCGGTTCGACGAGTCCAGCTGCGCGGTCAGCCACGCCCAGCGGCGCGGGTGCATGGCGATCGCGGTGGGCGGCAGGAACCGGCCGGTCTGGACTGCGTTGATGGCGCCGGCGATCTTGCTGTAGAAGGTCGGCATGGTCGCCGCGGCGGTGTACGCCGACATCTGGGTGATGCCGCCCGTGTTGAGGATGCCGAGGGCTCGGCCGCCCGTTCCGGTGCCGGAGATCACTTCGACGTCGACGCTCACGGCGTAGGCCGCGGCGAGGTCGTTCCAGAGGATCTCGTCGACGTCGGTTCCACGTTCGATCGACTGTCGGGACGGGTTGACCTGGCCGGCAATCGTCACGACCGGGATGGTGAGGTCGGTGACCGAAGGATCCTGTTCGGTGACGTTCGTGTTCTGGGCGGTCTGGACGCCGGTGGCGACGCCAGTGGTTCCGCGCGGGATGGTGAGCGTCATGCCGGTCTCGGGCAGCGGGCGGTGCTGCACGATGTTGGCGATGGGGCGGCCTGCTCGAGCGATCTCCGCGTAATCCTCGACCAGGTACTGCGGGGGAACGAGACCGCCGAGCGAGCCGGTTGCGATTGCGCGCTCGGAGAGGCGCCCTTCTTCAACGAGCGAGCGGATCTCGTTCTCGTGCGTCTGCAGACGCTCCTGGATGGAGCGGTTGGCGGCGCCCGTCTGGCTGGCGAACATGTCGCGGAAGAACGACACGCCCTGGGCCGAGGTGGAACGCGAGTAGGTCGTGTCTCGCGGCTGACTGCGGCCCTGCTGCGTGCCACCCGAGGGGGGATCAGCAGCGGGCGTGCGCTGCTGGGCGTCGTCCGTCATGCGCTGGTCCTCGGCCTGTTCGGCGCGCAGGGTCGCGATCTGGGCGTCCGCCTTGGTGATCTGGGTCCGCAGGGAGCCACGTTCTTCGACGATCGCCATGGAGCGGGCGTCTTCCTGCTCGGTGAGGGCGCGCTGGTTCTCGGCCGCGGCGGTGTCGAGGATTGCCTGTCCTTCGACGCCGAGGGCATCCATGCGTGCCTGGAGGCCGTCACGTCGCGCGGCGCGCGCGGCGATCAGCTGGGTGATGTCCACGTAGGGACTCCGTTCTGCCCGTGTCGGGCGGTTGGGTGCGCATCCGTGCGACGCTCATCTGGCGCCGGCATCCCATCTGGTGAGCCGGGGGCCGGTCTCGCGCAGTGGTCCCGCCCTTCGGGAGTGAGGGCGGGAAGTACTTCAGTTGGCGAGCTCGGCGCGCAGGAGCGCGGCCGCGTAGCTCGTGCCGCGCGCGGCGGCGGGGGCGTGGGCCTGTTCGCGGGTGCCTGCCTCGGCCGCGGCGCGCTCGAGGAAACCGACGCGGGCGCGGGAGGCGATCGACGTGAACGGGTTCGCGCCAAAGTTGACGGCCGAGACGTCGCCGCGGTGGATGTCGACCTCGGTGATCGTGTACGCGTCGTACTCGGGGTTCCAGCTGCCCGACTTGATCCGGAACGCGAATGACATCTGGTCGACGTCGCCGTCGTCCACCGCGTGCACGAGGTCTTTGACGTCCTGGCGCTCGGGGTTGAGGAACGATCGGGACGAGAGCGATCCGTCGGGCGCGAGGAACAGTTCGAGCGTGCGCGACTTGTGGGTGCGGGCCATGGTGACGCCCCGGTGGTTCACGAGGAACGCGACGTCGGGGTCGGCTGCCAGGGTCTTGTCGAACGCGCCGGCCGCGATCTTCTCCTGGTAGGGGCCGAACATGTCCCACATGTCGTACCAGGAGTCCACGGTGGATGCGATGCCCTCGAGCTGGTAGAACTTCTTGCCTTCCCGCTCGATGAGGTTGGCGCGCATCTGGGCGGGGAAGACGGTGTCGCGGTGTTCGTCGAAGGGGGCGGCCGCGGGGTACGCGGACGCTGCAGCACGGCGACCGGCGATGTCCGCCGGCAGGTCGAGAGCGAGTGTGCTCATGGCGGTTCAGCTTCCTTTCGTGGGCGTCGCGGCCGGGGGTGCGGATGCGATCGTGTGGATGATCCCGAGGTCTTCGAACTCGGCGATCTGCTCGGGCGTGAACGGGGCGCGGTTCATCAGGGCGCGAGCTTCGGAGGGCGCGGTCACCTTCCCGGCGACCTCGGCGATGAGCATCTCGCTGCGCGTTTTCGGATCCATCCGGAGGATCGCGTCGGTGTTGAGCTTCACGAACCGCGGGTCGGGAAGGATGCTGCTCAGCGCGTCTTCTCGACGGGCGACAGCGCCGCCGAGGTTCATGATGAGCAGCTGCAGATTGCGTTGCGTGATGTTCGCGTAGGTGATGGATGCGCCCTTGCTGGCGACGTCGACCATGTCCCCGGGGACGCCGAAGAATCGCACCGCGTCGAGGTCGCTGTACTGCTGCGCCTCGAGGAAGCGAGCATCCGCCAGCGCGGCCGGCACGGTGTTGAACTCCCAGTCGTTGCCGGTGACGAAGATGTCGCCACCCTCGACCGCGACCTTGTAGCGCGCCTTGGCTTTGTCTGCCTCGGTGTCGGTGAGGGTCTTGTTCTTGTTACGCAGGTGGGCGTTCGGAATGATGCCGTGATTGCCGAACCACTCGTGCGCGAACTCGGCCGCGCTCTGCCAGAGACCCAGCGACCACGCGGCGTACGCGATGGGCGAGAGCCCGACAACTAGGCCCGGGAGCGTGTACTGCTTCTCGTGCCAGATCTCGTCGGCCGAGTAGGTCTTGTTCCTGATGCGGTACGTGACGACGTCGTCTTTGCAGGAGACGACGACGTCACTGTTGGCCACGAGCTCGATGCGGCGGGGTTTCTGGCGCGCGTCGACCTCGCGGATGATGCCGAAGCAGTTCCCGTACCGGTCGAGGTCGATCTGCGACGAGTACATCCACTCGCGCATGGTCAGCGTGTGCCCGGGGGACGGGTTGACGATGACGGGCGGCTTCGGGACCTCGACCTGGATCCCGTCGATCTTGCGGAACGTGTCGATCGGGAACGACGAGATGAGGTCGGCGCGGAGACGGAGAGAGGCCCACGTCGCCGACTGTCGCATCGCGTTGTCCCCGGTCACCCGTCGCATGGCTCCGAAGCCGGACGTCCGGGCGGGCAGGAGCCCGTTCACGATGGAGCTGTCGCGCGACGAGCGGCCGGCGGATCCGAAGATGAAACTCCCGCGCCGGGTCACGCGCGACCTCCGCGCAGGCCGACGAGAAGACCGAGCGCGAGGAGTCCGATGCCCGCGGTGGCGAAGCCCCACGCCGGCGCGGTGAGAAGCGCGACCGCGATGGAGAGACAGACCAGTGCGGCGAGGATGAGCAGGTCGGGGACGTACTGACTCACGGGGAGCCTCCTAGGCGATGGAATCTTCGATGTCGTAGTCGTCGGCTTCGCGGTCCTGCTCGAGCTGGAAGGCCCAGGGAGCGATGGATACGGCGACGAGGGGGCAGAGGATGGTGGTGGCGCGGAGGGAGTCCCAGACGCGCGCCTCGCCCTTGGTCCACACGGCGCCGCCGACAGCGACGTCGAGGGGCGTCTGCCACTCGCTGACGTGCTCGATGGTCGCGCCGTCTTCGTCGGTGATCCCGTCGTAGTAGGACGCGCACGCGGCGGCATATTCGGCGCGCGACAGAACGATCAGGGCGATGCCGGCGCGCTCGAACTTGTCGGCCATGAGGGCGGCCTGGCCACCGGGTGCGCAGTAGACGCGGCGCGGCATCCGCGGGTTGCGGTCGAGGATCTCGCCGACCTTGGCGACGAGCCAGTGCGTCGATCGCTCGTGCTCGACGAGCTCGGACTGCTGCCGACCGCTGCTGTTGAGACCGGCCCACGCGATGCTGGCCCAGGACCGATCGGGCGTGACGTCGATGGTGAGCGCGCGAGCTCCGACGAGAGCGTCGCCGGTCCCGGAGCGTTCCCAGGACTCTTCGTCGAAGACGGACAGCTCGCCGGCGCCGAGATCGGCCATGTTGCCGTAGCCGCGCTTGAAGGCTCTGACCTTCTTGGGCGTGGTCGCGTTCTGCCAGGCGCTCTGAACTTCCTCGAGGCGGAGGAGGTGCCCGAGCTGCGGCATCCGGCGACGCCAGGTGCTTTCGGCGCCGATGTCGTCGTCATCCGCGAAGGACCAGTTGAAGTAAGCGATGCGGCCGGCGCGCAGCTCAGCGGGGTCGGCGAGCTCGCGGGCGGTGTATTCGGCGGTGAGCTCGTTCAGGTAGATCGACTCGGCGGTGCCCTGGGTGGACTCGATGAGCAGCTGCGCGTTGGGGTCGCGGTTCATGGCCGGGCTGATCGTGTCGATGTAGCGCGAGTCCTTGTGCGCGAAAGCCTCGGTGATGACGCCGAGGTTCACGGAGTCGCCGTGCCCGGATCCCTCGGCGCCTGAGAGCGGGATCTCGCTCGAGCCGTTGTCCCACTCGAGGATCTCTTTGCCGTTCGACGTCGTGGGGGTTCCGTCGATGAGTCGACGGCCGAGGGGGCTGCGCTTGATGACCTTCGCGTGGTTCAGCCACTTTTTCTTGGCTTCGATGCCGTCCTGCGCGGCGAAGTGGATCACCTGCGGGTCGACGCAGTCGATCGCGCGCGTCGTCTTCTCGGTGATGACCCACGTGGTCTTCCCGCCCTGGCGCATGAGGGTGACGAGAGCGTGTCGGTAGACGCGGATCCCGGTGCGCGGGTCTACCTCGCCGAGGACGTCGGCGACGTAACGCTGCCAGGGGATGAAGGGGGTTCCGAGCAGCTGCGCGACGAGGGCCTTGCGGGTGCCGTATGTCGGATTGTCGAAGTTGCGGAGCGTGCCGAACCTAGGCGGGACGTCCAGGTACGAGGGGAGTCCCAAATCCGCGGTCTTGGAGGAGGACGGTGAGCGCCGAGTCATCGCCACCCTCCTTCTGGGTGCGCAGCGATCGGAGGACCTCGAACAGCTGCTTGCGAGCGTCACGGCGGGCGGTCGCCGCGGTGGCGGGCTCGTCGATCTCGCGCGCCGTCTCGAGCGCCAGAACGGTCAGCGAATTGTGGAAGGGCACGCGCATGTTCTCGTCGATCGACGCGAGGTCCTGCTCGACGGCGATCTCCATCTGGCCCTTGTGGCGAGAGGGCTTGCCGCCTCGAGCGCGAGAGGTGTGCTCACGCGGATCGACGAACTGCTCGTCGTCGTCCGGAGCCCCATCCGTGTGACCTTCGGGCGTGACATCGCCGACGATGCTGAGCTGGGCTCGGCGCTGCCCTGCGCTGCGGTTCGCCCGAGCGGCCCGGGCGCGCTCATTGTTCGCGGATTTGCAGCGATCGCAGGGGCCCTTGCCACGGCCGGCTTTCTGCTCGCGGAGCTCGAGGCGGTAGCGCTGCAGGGTGCCGTGTTTCGGTGTCGGTGTCACACGTGTCACGCGATCGCCTCCCACCTGGAGAGAGAGAAATTGAACATGGCGCGGTCGTTCGCAAACGTCGATCTTCTAAAAAATGGGGCCTGACCGGGGGCACTCCCCGCGGGGTCAGGTCCAGTCGGGCGAGGATCGCACCTCGCGGCCGCTCTCGCCTCGTCTTTTCGCGTTCGTGCGTCTCGCCCCGCCCCCGTAGTTGCAGGGGGCGCACTGAGGGCCGTAGGCCCCGGGGTCGTAGGGGTTGGGGATCAGGTCGAGGTCGACGTCGACGTAGTGACCGAGTGTGATCGCTCGCGGGTCAGGCTTGCGAGCTGATGCACGTAGCTCGGTGTCACATGACCAGCATCGCTGCACCTCACCGCGTGCACGCAGTTCCCGCAGGGCGGCGCGGTGCTGAGGGCTCTGGTGGATCTTGCTCACGCGGGGGCGGGCGTGGTCGTGGTGCTCGGCATGCACGGGCACTCGGCCGCGGCGAAGGGTGAGGGCCAGTAGTGGCCGTGCTCGCAGGGATGCATGATCCCCTCCGTCTTCGATGACGGGCGGGAGGTTGAGCCCCTCACGCCACCACCACCACGGAAGGACGCGAGGGGCCCACGCCAGGCCGCCAGGCTGGCGCTACCGCGACGGAATGCGCGGTGGCTTGGAAACGACAAACGCCCCGGGCCAGAGGCTCCAGGGCGTTCCTGTCGATAGATACACTTCTACCGCACGAGGGACAAGGTAGCACGCGGCGAGCGCTGCGAGCTACAGATCACTCGATCCGGGATGGTGGCACGCGCACGTGCACCAGGGCACGAAGCATCCGTGGCCGTCGTTGTCGCCCGCGCACATCGTCGCGTGCGTCATGACGGATCACTCGATCTGGGGACGAGGGCCGGGAGAATCGCCTCCGCCCGCCGCACCGCATCGCGGTAGTGATCTTCGGTGACACCTCGGTCACTCGTGTCCGTTTCGTACTCGATCAGCGCCCATGCCAAACCCTGAACGGCCGCAGCCAGCAGGCGCCCGCGTTCGGTCGGCGTCAGCGCCCCGGCATCTTCACTCATCTCGCGCTCCCATCCGCGTGGTCCTGTGCGTGGCGAGGGCAGGCGACGACGCACCCGCAGTCACACCCGTCATCGCAGCATTCGCAGTGGGACAACACCCACCCGATCAGCGCGCCGCTCATTTCGTGCTCCCATCCACGCGATCCTGCACCTCGGCGGGCAGGCATCTCGGGCATAGGTACCGGGCTCGATGGTTCACGGGATCGGCGGTCTCCAATTCGCTGCCGCACCCGCCCCCGCATCGCAGAATGGTCATTTCGGACTCCCGTCCGCGTGGTCCGGCGTGGCGACAAGTCCCATGTGGCAGTCGCGATACATCTCGCGCGTGCGGTAGTTGCCGTATGGAGTGGGCCAGTGCCGCCACTCAGGGCCGAGAGCGAAGTTGATCCGCTCGACCCGCTGGCCGCAGTTGACGCACTTCGTGTATTCGTCAGGCATCTCGGTCCCCGTTCGAGTGGTCCTGTGCATGCTCGCGATCCCAGGGCGTATCACCGGCGATAGATGCCTCGATGTCTTCTCGGTCACGGTTCGTGTGGTTGGGTCGTCGTCCGTAGGGGCGGTCGCAGTCGCACAGCTCGCACCCGTAGTGCTCGTGGTCCATGCGGGGGTGGATGCACTCGGCGCATGTCTCGCTCATCGCGAGCTCCCGTCGCCGCGGTCCTGCGCGTGCTCCCGGTCCCAGGACGTGTCACCCGCGATCGACACGTCGACGTTGCATTCCGTGCACTGGCAGTCGATCTCGTCGTCGTCCGCGTCGAAGGCGAAGCAGGCGCACACGGTGTGCTTTCCGGCGGTGCACTCGGGGCAGAGCACGCGCTGCGGCTCGTCCTGGGTGGTGGGGGAGGCGCGGTGGATCGGGATGCCGTCGAGCCAGTGCAGCTCGGGGCGGGCGAAGGGCGGGGTTGAGGGCGGCATCTCGTCCGTCAGGTGCTCGATCTCGTCGGCGGTCAAGGTGACGCCCCCATATTCGTTCAGCGTCAGGGGTCGGCCGACGAGGGCTGACAGCTTCGAGATCGTCTCTTCACGTCTGAGGGCCGCGGCGAGCGCTGCGGGTGCGAAGAGTTGAGCGAGGATCTTGCCCGCGAGCAGGGCGGCGGGGCGGGGGGTGCAGATGTTCTCGCCGTGGTTGGTGTCGGGGAGGACGAGGTGGTGGCACCAGGCGCAGGTGGCGTTGGTGATGTCCATCAGCCGTTGCGCCGGCGGTCTTCGAGGTCTCTGGTCACCTGGGCGAGCATGGTGAAGGCGTTCATGGTCATCTGTTCGCGGGCGTCGTCGTCGAGGCCGCGGAGGAACTGCAGGAATGCCTCGGTGAGGTCGCTGCAGCGTTCCTGGTCGGCGTCGAGCATGGCTTGGACGAGGGCGCGGCCGTGGGCGGCGCCGGCGTTGAGGTTGTCGACGTTGCGCTTCATGAGGGCGCGGGCGGTGTTCTGGTCCATCAGGGACTCCTGGGGTGGTGGTGAGGGTGGGCCCGTGGGGGCGGTCGCCGTAGTTGGACGGCCGGCGGTTTCCGCCCCCACGGGGGTTGTCAGGGCTGGGGGTAGGAGGCGCCGTGTCCGACGCCGAGGACGACGAGGGGGAAGACGGGGAGGCCGCGGCCGTCGGGCTTGCGGTCGAGGCGCCCTGTGTTCCGGTCGACGCTCACACCGTCCTCGTCTTCGGCCTGGGGGATGCCGACGTAGAACGCGGCGTCTTCGTTGTCGCTGACGAGGTACAGCGCACCGTTCGCGTCCATCACGACGATGACCTCGAACGGTCGGGCCGAGAAGTACTCCTCGACCGCGTCGACGTCGGCGAGGCGGTTGTCGAGGCTGCGCGCGGCGGTGGAGGGCTTTGAGATGGTCTCGGTGCTGTCGATGCTCTTCCGGCGGCGGTGGGCCTCGACGAGGGCGTCCGAGAGCCACCGGTCGGCGATGGATGCGAGGGCCATGGCACGGTCGGCCGCGTTGTTCATGGCGTAGCGGCCCAGCTCCTCTTCGGCGGCGCGGAGGAGTCGCTCGTACTCGCGGGCGGGGTCGACCGGTGCCGCGGCGAGCGCGTGGAGTCGGGTGAGGGCGGCTTCGTAGTCGGTGAGGAGGTGGTTGACGATGTCGTAGAGGTCGCCGGCGGGGTCGGGGAGTGCGAGGACGTCGTCGGTGGGGGATTCGCCGACGAGGTGTCGGAGCTCGCGGTGGATGTTGCGGACGTCTCGTTGGTCGTCGACGAGGGTTTCGAGGCCGATGCGGGTGCGCTTGACGCTTTCGAGGACGTCGGCGACGAGGTTGGTGTCGAGGGTGGTGTCGGCGTAGGGGTGGGCGGTGGTGTCCATGGTTAGTTCTTTCTGGTGCGGGTGGTGTGGAAGGGGCTGGCTGGCTTGCGTCGGTTTGCGGCTAGGCGTCGGGGGTGGTCCTTCTCCCAGTGGGCGATGGAGGCCTCCACGGCGGCGGTCATGTTGGGAGCGGTGTAGTGGACCTTGTGGCACCAGGAGACGTCGCAGCTGACGCGCCAGGGCTGGGGGAATTTCGATGGGTGGTTCATCAGGCGGGTTGGGGTTCGTGGTTGCGGCCTCGGCCGCGGGTGACGTGCACCCAGCGGGAGCCGCCGAAGGGGTTCTCGACGCGTTCGATGGGCTCGGTGCAGACGCAGGTGGCGTTGGTCCGGTCCTGGGCGGTGAGGCGGGCATCCCAGGCGGGGTCGGTGGCGGTGCCGGCGGATGCAACGACGCGGTCGACGATCGCGCGCTGCCATGGGGCGAGGTGGAGCCCGGTGAGCTGTTCGATGCGGGCGGAGTAGCGGCCGCAGGTGACGAGGGCGTCGGCCTGGACGAGGCGGTCGGTTGCGGGCAGCTCGAGCACGGCGCGGCGGCAGCACGGGGTGTCACCCTCCTCGCCGCGGGGGACCTTGTGGATGAGGCCGGGGAAGAGGGGGATGACGGTGGGATTGGGCGGGACGATTGCGTCGGTGATCGCCGCCATGACCTCGGGGAAGTGTTCGTCGTCGAGGGCGGTTTCGGTGACGCGGATCTCGTCGGCGGCGTAAACCTTGCCGCGGCCGCGGCGAGCGCTGTCTGTGAGGATGACGTCGGTGCAGCCGGGGCCTGCGTAGGCGATGGCTTCGCCTGGGTTGGTGGCGATGAGGACGAAGGTGGTGGTCATTTCTGCTCCGTGGCGATGGCGGCGAGTACTGCGGCGGTGATCTTGGCGCGGAGGGGCGTCATGTCCTGTCCGATGAGGCGCCCCTGGGCGGGGTGGGGGAAGTTGCTGACGTTGAACACGACCGAGCCGACTGCGCGGTCGACGGCGGCGACGAGCTCGGTGGTGATCATTCGGTGTGCTCCTTGAGGGGTGCGAGGACGAAGTCGATCGGCCCGTAGTCCTCGACGTTGTGGTCGATGGCTTCGTAGAGGCGGGCGATGCCGGCCATGGGGGTTCCGTCGGGGGCGACGCGGCCGGTCCAGGTGGCTCCGCAGTTGTGGCATTCGGCTTTGGCGGCTCGGGAGTCGGGCCAGACCTGCAGCTGCACGCATTTCTGCTGGACGACGTCGCCGGCGTCGAGGCGGAGGAGGTGGGTGTAGCCGCAGGAGGGGCAGATGGCGACTTCGAGGACGCGGGGCGGGTCGAAGTGGTTCTCGATGGTGCGTCGGGTTCGGGTGAGTCGTTCGGCGTAGGTGGTGAGGATGAGCGGGGTGAGCTGGTTGTTGCGGTAGTCGCGCTCGAGGTCGTGGAACCACTCGATGAGCAGCTGCTCGGGGGTTCCGTGCGGGGTGCGGCCGGTAATGCCTTCGTGCATGGTGCGGATGGTCTCGGCGATGCCGTCGTAGAGCTCGAGCGCGTCGAGGTCGGCTGCTGCGCGGGATCCCGATGAGCCGCGGCCGCGGTCGTTGCCTCCCTGGTCGGGTCGGATCGAGTCGCGGAGCTCGGTGAGCAGGGGGACGCGGGTGATACGGCGGCGGCGTTCTGAGCTGTCGGGGCCGGTGCCGCGGGTGGGGACGTGTTCGGTGGTGAGGGCGAGGCGGTACACGTCCCAGCGGATCGTGTGGAGCAGCTCGGCGGGGGTGGGGTCGGTGGGGGCGTCGGCCCCGGCGCCGGCGGTTGCCCGCACAGCGCCGAGGGCGCGCTTTTCCTGGTGGGCGTGGATCTCTTCGGCGAGCGCGTCGAGGTTCACGTCGGCGGTGCGGGGTGTCTTGCGGCGGGTCATCGGCGGCGGCGCCAGAACGGCTTGGCGAGCTGCTCGCGGAGCTCGCGGTTGGTGACGAGGACGCGCATGGTTTCCTGCAGTCCCTGGATGAGGAGACGGCCGCGGAACTCAGCGAGCTCGGTGGCGGTGCTCAGCTTGCGCTCGAGCCCCGCGATGACCGCGTGGTGGTTGTCGTTGTCGATCTGACGCAACGTCTCCTCGGCCGAGAGGGCGCGTACGGCGAGATCCCGTGCGGTGCGCAGGTCGACGTCGTCTTCCTGGTCGGCTGCGTCGCGGAGTGCGAGCTCCCGGTCCTTGGCGTTGCGGAGCTGCTCCATCAGACGGTTCTGGTTGGTCGTGAGCCGCTCGTACTCAGCGGTGAGCCGCGCGTTCTCCTCCTCGAGGCGGGCGGCGATCGCGCGGGCCGCGCGGACGTCGGCCGGGATGGTGACGCCGGCCCAGTCGGGGCGGAACTCGGAGGCGAGGACCTCTCCCTCGGTGATCTCCTCGTCGGGTTCCTCCGCGAAGATCGGCGGGATGCTGATGTCCACGTCGACGACGAGGTCTTCGGGCTGGGCGGGGGTGAGGATGCCGACGGTGTCGAGGGTCTGCTCGGAGGGCTCGGGTGCCTCGTCCTCGGTCGAGGGGGTGCCGTCAACGGGATCCGTGTCGGGGATCGGCGGGTCGTCGGCGGGCTCGACGTCGAGCGTGGGGGTCGGAGTACTCGGGTGGGTGGCCTCGGTGTCGGTGTCGACCTGCTCGGCGAGCTCGGGGTGCTGGTCGAGGACGAACGAGCGGACGAACAGGGTGGGGATGCGGCCGTTGCGGGCGACGACGAAGCCTTGTGCTGCAGCCCAGTCGCGAATCTTCTTGCGGCCGGGGGCGGTGGTGATTGCCTCCGCGCATCGGCGCTCGAGCTCGGTGCGCTCGTCGGTCGGTGTGGTGGTCACGGTGGGCTCCTCGCTGGTGGTGGTGGTGGTGCTGCTGGGGTGCCCCATGCCCTCGCCCTCGACGCCCGACGTTCCTGCTGACGGGGTCTCTTCCTCGATCACCGGAGCGCCGGCGTCTTCCTGGGGTTTGGGGTCCTGGGACTGCTCGGCAAGGGGCTGTGCCGGCTCGGGTTTCGTTGACGGGGATCCCGGTGCGGGCTCGTCGACGACCGCGGATGCCGCGGAATCAGTGGGATCGGGGTTCTTGACCGGTGGTTGATCGGTGGGCTGCTCGACGTGTCGGTCGTAGCGCTTCTTCCACCGGTAGTCGGCGGGGCGTTGCGCGAACTCCGCGTCGATGGCTTCCTGCTCGGCCGCGGCGGTGGGCTTGGGCGGGCGGATGCCGAGACGCATGGCGATCGCTGCGGGGCGGGGGTCGCGGACCTTCGCCTTGTAGTAGCGGGGGTCGGTCTGGGAGCGGACGTGGGCGTAGAGGCAGCACATGCCGTGGGTGTGCAGCGCGGGGCACTGCTTCTCGAGGCGGCATCCGGCCATGAATCCCTCGGGGGTGCCGTGCTGCACACCGTCGGGCAGCTCGAACATCGGCATGGCCATCAGACGCTCGCGAGCCAGGTGAGGAGCGCGCCGAACGCGATCGCGAAGCTGATCCCCGCGGCGAGCGCGGTGAGGATGATCAGCGCGCCGATGAGGCCGGCGCGGCGGCGCTCGAGGGTGGTGCGGCGGCGGCGGCTGATCGGGATGTGGGGAGTGCTCATTGGTCGGTCTCCTCGGCCTGGTCGGTGGTCTCGGCCGCGGCATCCGCGGTCGGCGGGAGGATGGACGTCTTGCGGCGTTCCGCGGCCGCGGCGAGCGCGTCGGCTGCGGCGTCGCGGGATGCGGTGTCCAGGTCGCTGAGGGTGTAGCCCCACTTCTCGAGGAAGGTGAAGTGCTGGACGATCATGGGGGCGTCTTCGCCGTACGCGCGGGCCACGCGGTTCTCGTGGACCGCGAACGCGGTGGCGAGCATGAGTCGGAACGGGGCGACGCGCTTGCTCGCTGCGAGCTCGTTGTACTCGGCGGTCGCGTCGCGCTCGTTCTTCTGCTCGGGGGCGTCGAGAAGGGGGAGCGCGATGAGGGGGTAGCGGTGGTCGGCGCCGTAGTACTGGCTCGCGTTGAGGAGCGCTGCGGCCATGTACTCGTAGACGCCGGGGAGCTGGTTGATCTTGCCGGGGAGCAGGTCGTGGATCCACTGGCGGCGGGCGGTGCGGTTGGCTTCGACGCGCTGCTGCAGCTCGGCGTATTCCTGTTCGGCGCGCAGTTCGTCCTCGGTCTTGACGCGGGCGACGACGTTGGGGCGGAGGTGGCCGTTGCCGTGCCAGTCGGAGCAGCCGTAGTTGGTCTTGAGCGCGTCGATCGACCAGGTGCCGGAAAGCCAGGCAACGTGCCCGGGGCACTTGCGGTGGGCGGTGACGGTGATCTTGTTGCCGTCAGGGTCGGTGAGGTTATCGAGGGCGGTGCCCTTGTCGTTGTCGCCGCGGTAGAAGTCATAGTCGCGGACCTTGATGACGGTGGTGCCCTTGGCCTTGAGGTTGGTGACGCGCTTGGCGATCTCCTCTTCGAGCGCGACCTGCTTCCGGTAGAGCTCGACGGAGTACTCGAAGTTGCGGGGGCGTTCGAGGACGACGTCGACGAGCTGCTGCTGCAGCTTGGGGTGGCCGTCGAACTCGGCGATCAGCGCGGCGCGCTCGAGGTCGATCGCGGGGTGTTCGGTGATGGCCTTGGCGGTGCCCTTCGACTTGGCGACGGCGAGGCCAGCGCGGACGCGGTCGGGGGTCTCGCCGACGGCTGCGGCGATGTCGTCGGGGGTGAGGCCGAAAAGCTCGGTGAGCTGCTGGAAGCCGCCGGCGACTTCCTGCACGTCAAGCTGGCGGCGTCGTTCGTTCTCGACAATCTGCACGGCGAGGCGTTCCCCGGCGTCGGCGATCGTGCGTTCGACGACGGAGATGGTCTCGAGGCCGGCGAGGATCGCGGCGCCGATGCGGCGGTGTCCGGTGACGATGACGAGCTGGTCGTCTTCGGTGCGGGCGACGGTGGGCGGTTCGATGATCCCGTGTTCGCGGACGGAGAGGACGAGTGCGTCGTCGGGGGTGGCGTCGTGGCGAACCTGGTCGATGACGACGAGGGTGCGCGGGTCGACCTCGAGGAGGGTGAGGCTGGTCATGGTGGTGGTGTTCCTTTCGGTGGTGGTCAGCGACGACCGTGGCGGCGGTCGCGTTCGATCTGGCGATCGCGGGCGAGGCGACGCAGACGGTTGGTGAGCATGGGGTCGATGGCGAGGGCTTCCTCGAGCCAGATGAGCCGGCCGAGCAGCTGGTAGTAACGGGCGGGGCGGATGCCGAGGTCCTTGCGGATCGCTTCGTCCTTGAGCCCGGTGTACGTGCCGGGGGAGTGGGCGGCTTCGAACGCGAGCAGCTGCTCATCGGTGGGTTCCGGGCGGCGCTCGGGGCCGGGCTTGCGGAACAGGCCGAGGGTCACGAGGTCACGCCCTCGTCGTCGAGCTGCGCGATGCGGAGCGTGAAGCACGGGAGGTGGAGGATGCCGCCGCTGTTGCTGACGTGGCGGATCTGGGTGCGGGGCTTGAGCATCAGCTCGGGCTTGTCGTCGTCGACGATGCCCGCGTCGACGAGTCCGTCGTAGATCGGCTTTTCAAGCTGGCCGAAGTTGTCGAGGTCGCGGGTGCGGCGGATCGCGATCCACTGCGTCAGCTGCGCTTCGATGCGGCCGAGGGGCGGAATCTGCGCGAGCTCCGCGGCGAGGTACGCGCAGCGCATCCGGATCCGCTTCGTCTTCGCGGCGCGGCCGTAGAAGCTCTTGCCGCGGGAGCCGTTCATCGGCAGCGGGTTCTTGTCCCAGTCGAAGCGGAGGATCCAGGTCGTCGCGCCGGGACGGATCCAGGAGCGCTCCTCGAGCAGCGTGGGCTCGCGGTCGTCGCCGAGCATCAGAAGCCCGCCGCCCGCTCGCGGATCGCGATCGCCTCGCTGGCGATTTCGTCGGCGCGGAGTAGCCACCGGCCGCGGCGTCGCTCGTCGACGGCGACGGTGTTGCGGATCGCCTTGATGACGTAGCCGGTCGGGTCGAACACTCGCGCCGGTCGCGCTGCAGCGATGATCTCGTTGGCGAGCTGGCCGAGCTGCTCGTCGTCGAAGGTCGAGGGCAGCCAGGACCCGACGGCGGCGAACACGTCGGCGTGGTTCAGCGGGTGACCGTAGGTCGCCGAGACGAGTGCGGGTGTGGGCCTGGGTCCGGTCCCCGAAAAGTTGCTTGACGCGTCGGTGGTTACCTGGGGGACCGGACCATAGAACTCTTGTTCTTCTGGTTCTTGTTCTTGGGGCTGCAAATTTGAGGCCCCCGAGGGCTTCAAATTTGAGGCCCCCCGGGCTGCAAATTTGCGGCCCCTGTGGATAACTTCCGAGTCCTCGGAGCGCGGCGGCAGGGGCGCGACGATCGTGTACAGGTTGCTCGTCTGACGCGGACCGTCGAAGACCTCTTCGACCGTGATGGCTCCTCGACGCACGAGCTCACCCACGCCCCGGTCGATGGTGGCGGTCGACACTTCGAGGTCGTCGGCCATCTGCGAGCGCGAGGGGAACGCGTCACGGTCTCGCTCGCTGCTGTAGGTCCAGAGGAGCGCGTAGACGCGGATGGCGCGGTCGCTGATTGCGGGATCTTTTACAAGGTCGGAGGGGATCTGCGCGAACGTGCCGAACTGGTTGCGGATCCGGTTCGGCTTGTCGGTGGGGCGGCGGGTCATCGCGTGGTCGTTTTCCGGTAGAAGCGGCGGCATTGGTTCCGGGAGCGCAGGTGCGCTGCGGCGAGGGTGGAGGCCTGGTGCGCGTCCTCGAGGAAGACGCGGTTCACCCCGGCGGTGTCGGCGAGATAGGCGCGGCTGAACCAGCGGCGCACGTCGTGGCGGGTCTCGCCCGGACGGGGGGCTCGGACGGGCGCTGAGAACACCAGCCAGCGCACTCCGGCGCCGGATGAGGTGGCGAGCTCGACGAGGCTCATGCGACGTTCTTCTGGCCCGCGTGCGGGCGACCACCGGCCACGACGGGAGGAAGGCCCATGGCGTGTCGATCGAGCATGACGGTCTTATCCGCGCATCCGAGCATCTGGGAGATCTCCCGGTCGCTGAGCTCCCGTTCGTGCAGCTGGCGGACGGCCTCGCGCCGCTCAGCGGTCGTGAGACGCACGCGCGCACCCTGCTTGACCGCAAGCTCGATAGCGATCAGGTCGAGCTCGTCAGTGGGCTCAGGGCGCGCGGGGCCTTCGTCGGTGTCGATGTCGTCCCACTCAATCGGCAGCGCGTAGCCCGCGCGGCTTGCGCGGGCGATGGTCGCGGCGACCATGACGCGCGCCTCGAAGGTGTCTGTCGCTGGTGCGGTGTCGCTGATCCAGTCGTAGAGCGCGGCAACGACGTCGTGGTCGGCGCGGGATACGCGCTCGTCGACGAGCCAGCGGGAGATCTCCGCGTCGTGGATGCCGATGAGGTCGCTGAGACTGGCGGTCGACCAGCCGATCGCGGCGAGCGCCTGCAGGCGTCGGCGGGTGCCGCGTGCGTCGACGTCGTCGGCGAAGCTCACAGCGTCCCTCCGAGGGCCATGGTGAGCGCTGCGGCCGCGGCGATGAGGGCGGGGACGGCAGCGATACCGGCGACGATGACGAGCCCGACGGGAGCGGGGGTGTGGTCGAGGACGACGTCGACGGGGTTGGTGTGCTGCGCGGGAGCGGGGACCAGCTCCGCGCCTGCGGGGATGGTGTCGTGCGCGTGCGCGCCGTAGAAGAAATCGCCGGGTCCCATCAGTTGCTCCCGGTGATGGCGCCGGCGACGGTGCCGACGAGGAGTGGGAGGCCGATGTTGAGGGTTGCGAGCGCGACGAGAGCGATCGCCCAGTGACGCCAGGTGGCGCGGTCTTCGTCGTGGTTGGTGGTGGTGGTCATGGCGGCGGTCTCTTTCCGGTCAGAACAGCGGGATCGGAGCGGGCGCTGCGGCGGGTTCGCCGCGGCCGAGGGCATAGAGGGTGCGGCGGATCTCATCGAGGCCCGCTGCGGTCACGTGGATCTGCAGGTAGCGGCGGAGGCCGAGGCCGTCGGGGACGTTCACCGCGCGGAGAGTGAGCCAGTCGTGGTCGTGGGGTTCGCGGGTGATGATCCAGTCGTGCGCGGCCGAGGAGCGCTCGATCCAGCCGAGCTGCTCGAGGTGCGCGAACAGGCGATCGCGGCCCATGGAGATCGCGGGATCTCCGTCGAGTACTCGAGCGGCCTGGGCGACGGTGTGCGCTTCGGTGAAGGGGATGACCTTGTGCGCGTCTTCGAGTACTCGCTCGTCGACGTTGGCGAGGAAGGCGCGGAGCCAGTCGGCGAACTCTCCGGCGAGCGCGGTGCCGTGGTGGGAGCATTTCGCGATCGCGCCGTCGACGTCGTAGAACCAGGCGTCGTCGATCGAGTGGACTTCCTCGTCGCCGAGGAGTGTGTCGCCGGTCGACCAGGTGGGGATGTCCGCGAGCTGCTCGACCTGGTCGGCGCGGATCCACGTGCGACCGTCTGCGAGGTCGACGCGGATATCGAGGTCACCGTGCCGGGGCCACCGTGCGAGGAGGCGGCGGTAGATGGGTGCGCCCACCTCATTCCTCGCCGCCGAAAAGGTCGAGGCGGCTGGTGAGCCGGTCGACGGTGGACGCGCAGTGGTTTTCGCTTAGTTCGAACGCGATGATTTCGCGGCCGAGGGCGCGGGCCGCGGCGATCGTCGACCCGCCACCGGAGAACGTGTCGACGATCACGCCCGGGGGAGCAGCCGCGATGAGGTCGGCAAGCAGCTTCTCCGGTTTCGAGTGGATGTGGTTCTTGACGTGGGCGCGGTTGCTCTGCGACGAGTGCCTCAAGATGCTCGAGGAGGCGTCGCTGATCCGGTGCCAGCCGTCACCGCGCACGTAGATCGTTTCGTGGGCGTAGCGCCAGGCGCCGCCGTTTAAGCCGAGCTGCTGCTTGTCCCAGACGAGTCGATCGCGCCATCCGCCGGGGGGCTCCTCGAGGCGCGGAGTCCCGAAAACTGCTGCGGGCTTGTCGCCCCACAGCTCGAGAACGCGGTCGCGAACCGTGGTGTCGAGATCGTTCTCGATCGTTCGGTGGCTGGTGCCGTACGCGCCGGCGATGCCGCCGAGACCATATGGCGGGTCGGTGATCAGGACGTCAGCGTGCAGCCAGAGCTCGGGGGCGGCGAGGCTGTCACCGTGGTAGAGCGTGACGAGACGGTCCTGGTAGTAGAGCTTTGGTGCGGCCGCGGCTACGTGGGGGGCCGCCGCGGCCGCGCGGACGCCAGTGGGGGGCGGCGTCCGGTCCTCTACCCTGGCCAGAGGGGCGGGGACCGGTGCAACGGTCTCCGTGGCCTGAGGAGAGGAAGTCTGATGGGTGTGGGGGTGAGTGACGTCGTCCGCGACCTGCGTCGACGGGCGGTCGACGATGTTGCCGAGTTGGGTGCTCGTGGTGCGTCGAGCGATGCGACGATCTCGGCGGAGCTGAACCGGCTGTGGGAAGCGATCGAGCACGTCGCTCGGGCGGTCGACGCGGGCTGATGCACGCGGTCGACGGCGATCGATGTTGGTGATCTCGACGCGCTCCGCCTTGATCGTGATCGTCTGCTTCACAGCTCGTCGCCTTCCACAGGAGCGGAGATCGCCGAGACCGGAATACGCACGCTGCGGCCGCGCTTCACCGCGGGAATCTCACCGTTCGCGATGAGGCGGTCGACGGTGCGCACGGAAACCCGTAGCGTCTGGGCTGCCTCTTCCCGAGTGGCCCAAGGTGAAACTTCTGTACGCTCCGTCACGACAGGCGACGTTAGCTGCCACGTGACGCTCCGTCAACTCCTGTCTCCAGGAGTCAGTTCCGGGCGACTTGTGCCGATCGTTGCGCCTGTGTCTACTTGTGGCTAGTCTTGGCAACTATGAGCACGCAGAATGCGGTAGAGACCCCCGACGCCAACGCCTCTATCGGCGAGCGAGTGCACCAGCTGATCTGGCGCCGGCGCGTTTCGCAGGCAGACCTTGCGGCGTCGCTGGGGATCTCGGCGAGCACGATGAGCAAGAAGCTCCGTGGCGAGCGCCCCTGGTACCCCGACGAGCTAATCGGCGCCGCGTCGACGCTGAACGTCACGGTTGGGTATCTGTTCGGTGAAACTAACGATGGTGGGGTGGGCCCTGCCGGGATCGAACCGACGACATCCACGGTGTAAGCGTGGCGCTCTACCAGCTGAGCTAAAGGCCCTGGTGGGTCGAGTCTAGCCCGGCGGCCCGCGCGGCATAGGGACCGCGGCGGCTTCGCCCGATGGTGAGATCACACGATCGTCGCGAGCGCACACGTTGCGAGCGGCGAGGTTCGAGTGACTTCGTGCGGATCGTGTGACCTCGGGATGCCGCGACCTCACCGACCCGCCCGAGAGCCACGCGGGCGCCATCGCCCGCGTACCGCGGATGTCCGAGGCCCGGGGTAGCGTGGGGGACGTGAATGCCGATCCCGCCGACCAGCGCAAACTGCT
>JAOANK020018976.1:0-21418 GCA_026257165.2 Telfairia occidentalis | reverse complement strand
TGGGGTGCAGAGTTGTTTAATCTGATTTTGTTTGGGGTGCAAAAAGTTGTTTTATTTCATTTACGTATGTCTGTTTTTTTAGTTAAATTATTGGGACAAATTATTTGTACTGTCCAATTACGTGGTTAATTATTATTTTTTTTCAAATTTATTACAAATAATTACTATTATATATTTTCTAATTTATAATTTTTGAATTAATAATTAAGAGTTCTAAAATTTATAATTTAGAAAGACAATGTAAAAAAAAAAATTTATTGCAAATGATTGTAACATTGGATTGAACTCAAAACATACATTCAATTGTATTGCTCATAATATTATGCCACAAAAATAGATAGGGCATATGCATAACAAATATTATGCCTGTCCCCAAAAAATAGATTATACAAGCTGATGTGACTACATTTTTAGTCGTCACACACAAAAAAATGAGTAATTTTAAACATATAAAATCATAACAGTAGGTAGCTAGATGAGAGTTAGACCAACCAATCACTCTTCACTCCGACCGAGGAGATGGAGGAGACAAAAGCAATAACCCTTCCTAAGGTGTAGCGGGATGGACAGGAAGCTGTCAGTATTCTGCACATGACAGAAGAGGGTATCAATGACTTCCAGAACATTCGCCATTCTAGGCCCTGTATTCCTTCAACCTAATCAATCAATCTCCTATGTCGACAGTTTATCTAACTCATACTTGGTCTTCAGCCACTCGGCAATCCTCTTGAGCTGGTGTGTCTGTAGTGTCATGATTGTTTCCATAACTTCGATTAGGTCATTTCCAAATGAACATTTCCTCTTATCTAGGGATGATGTCCCTGCAGCAGAAACCCTCATAGTTGGGGTAGCACTTGTTGGTGTCGCTGGGAGTTCTTCTTCTTCCATGGTGGGTTCAATGATTGGTGGCTTCGGGATGTAGTACTCTTGTGATCTCAAACCCACAGTGTCCTTTAACATTACATCTCCTACATTAGCCGCCATCTCTACTGGTGACTCCGCTCCTGCCCCTGTAGCTCGGCCCTTCCCAAAGACGATTACCAAGTCATCGTAATGAGGGAAGGGCTTGTTCCGTAGCCTGTGGGCATTGGGATGACCATGCACGGCAAATAAAAATTTTAATATCAAAACAAGTCTAGTAGGTCGAATTAGAGGTTGTTCTTACCTTGACCTAACTGTCGTCGACATCCTTCTTTGCCTCGATGCACTTGAACTGGTCATTCCATCCAAATCCACTGCAGGTAGGTCCACACATCTCTGATATTGCTGTGTATTGTTTTTTAAGGTTCTTTACCCTGAAATCGATAGTGGGGGCTCCCTTAATGTCCATCCTGGTATCTTCTCCTTTAGCATTCTCTCCAATTGCTGTAAATAATTAAGCTTGAAGGTCCCATTGTCCAATCTCCATCCACCCCCATGTATTAGAGGCAGGAGGCACTCGACCCATTTACCATCTTCTACCTTCATCCACGTGTGTTTGTTTGGCTTGTCGCTACCTTCCATCTTTCTATGTACATATGTTTTATGGATGTTTAGATAAAGTTCATGCAACATTCATATTAGACAAAGATAAATAACAAAATATAATTTATAATTCGATATAGCATTAATTTTAAAATAAGTCGAAGATCGATAAGAAAATACAAGTTCTCGCTATTGCAAGGAAAAAAAATAAGTCAAAGATCGATAAGAAATTCCCATTCATCCCAATCCTTCCCATTCAGAGAATATTCTTTGAGCCAATTCATCTCTCCAATATCCCCATTCATCAGAGCTCTCGATAAAATTTATAGTCTCCCCACCATTGGTCTTCTGGTCCTCTTCCTCTGTATTCTCCCATTCTTCTAATCCAACACTAGGACCCATCGCTCTGTTGATAAGATTGTGAAGGAGGTAACACACAGTTATTATTCGACATTAAACTTCAATCGGATAGTATGATTTTCCTCAAAGGATAGCCCATCTTCTTTTAAGCACATCAAATGCCAGCTCTACAACATTCCTTGCTAAGGAATGCTTCATATTGAAAAATTCTCTAGGATTGGTTGGTGCATTGCCTCTGCCAGGCCATTCTTGTAGATGGTATTGTTCCCGTCTAAAGGCGCAAGAAATCCTTCAGAACCTTCAATTCATTCGGTTGTGATATTGCGTCGCTAAGAATCCTTGAATCTGCAGCAAACCCTTCCCATCCAGGCATCATGAATATGAAATCCCCACTTGGAGAGCACACAGGCAACACATTCATTCGATTTCACCCTTCCTAGTCCTGTACCTTGGTCGATCAATCGCTGACACATTGACCTTAATATACGTTCCATATAACGCACCTAAACAATTCTGTGTGCATAATAGACATGGTACTTCAGTTAGCTACGTCATTTAGAGTCCTCTCACCTAATAATATACCAAATTATCGTTATACCTTCAAACACTTCCACCTATTGGGGGTGCATGAGCTAGTGATCAGCTCAAGTTTCTTCAGAAGAACTTCATGCAATCGCAATACTGCATTCAAGTCCAGATTGAAATGTCTGGACACCGTCTCACCGGACCTCGCAAATTATGTGCGTACAACACGGTTCTTAACATCATGAGCTATTCTACGTCAACAAATTTTGTACTCTCCAATCCACCAACATTCTTAAGCAGTACAAAGTATGGAAAAACATCTTCTATCCATCCTTGTGCTCTCGCGTCAACATAAGTCCGATTCATAAATGAGTCTGAAGAAGTTTAGTTATCTTATGTGATGTCTTATATAAAGTGATTGGTTTCCTATTTGCTTGTGCACGTTAAGTAGGCAGGTCAGGGTCAACCATAATTGTCATTGGTTTGTGGTAATTATTGTTAGGATCGCAACCAGTTCGTGAGTTTCAAGATCCATTACACTTATTTTGTGATTTTCTTCTTGAAACACATTTGCACAAGGGTGATTTATAATTCAAAGGAATTACTCCAACCTTGCCTAAGTACATCTGTTGTTTACATATAAAATTTCATTCCTATGTACATGACCATCATTCCAAAAATGAAACCTATCATTATGTGGACAATAGTTTCTGATATACGACCACTATGTTCACTACGTTCATGTTTTATGGGAGTCAAATCGCTGGTTGTCACATATTGATCGTAGGCATATTCTGCCTTTGCTAAGGTATCGTATGACTTGTGAACCGGTCCACTAAATCCACTAGTTTCTTTATGGCATTCGTACCATGTAGTGTAAATTCCTATCCTACGACCAACAAATACGACGTAGAATTTCCTTTTCTCCATTTACTCTAATGTTCAAATGGTACATAATTACTATTAATTCCTCTAATCTTCTATGCTTAATTAATTGAACTCTGTAAATAAATAATGCATAAAAACTAAAACATAAACAATGGCCAGATTAATATTAATTAACATTATGGAAGCAAAAAATGACTAGGAAATAACAAACATAAGTAAGGTATTCATTTCACTAAATTCAACTAAATTTTAGTGCAAATTTTAGTAATTTCACTTAATTTCAATAAGTTCTCTAAAATTTATTAGTTTCACTAATTTCAATAAGTTCACTAAACTTTATTAATTTCAATAAATTACAATAAGTTTCCTAAAATTTATTAGTTTCACTAAAATTAAGTAAGTTCACTGTATTTGATTAATTTCAATAAATTCCATTAAGTTTCACTAAAATTAAGTAAGTTCACTACATTATATTAATTTCAATAAATTTGAACAAGGTCTTTAATTATTATTAGTTTAACTGAAATTCACTAAGTTTTAAACTTTATTAATTTGAATAAATGTTAATTCTGAAATGCTAACTGTAGATACTTTCAACAAAATCGAAATGGTAAATTGAAATACAAATACCATTTGAAAAAAAATTGTCAAGTCTCTTTTTATGGACTATGATTATTTATTTAAAAGGTTGAAATGCCAGTTTTCTGTTTAGTAGAAAAAAAATTTGTGTTTTTATGGACTCTGATTTTTAATTTAAAATGCTAGTTTTCTCGGGCTTTTACAAGAATATTGTGTTCTTCTAAACTTATTTAAAATTATAATATAAATTATTCAAAAGAAACAAGGAAATCTAATTTTTTTTTTCTATGACTTTTCCTATGGTTTTTTCAAGAGAAAATTTTCAAATTGATAAAATTATTTTTTTAAAAGGTAGGTAGTAATCTATTAATTTTCCCACTTGCTGATTTAGTTTTATTTTATGCAGGCATGGAGTCAATCTATGTAGGTAGGAAACAATGGTTGAAGACATGTGTAAGAAATTTATTTGAATAACAATAATGTTCATACACATTTTTTCGAATGGGCAAGAAGAGAATTCATCTAAGACTTTACAATACAAAAATAATATAACATACCACTATCTAAAATAAAACACAATAAAGGTACTCAAACATAATAATGTGCAAGAGTTTAAAGAACAATGTGTTTCGTACAAAACAAAAACATAACAAAATACAAACCTCTAACATTTTTTTTTACGATAAAGTTAAATGAAATCCTGCAAATTGTGGGATAGAGAAAAGAATATATTTGTAAGAAAAATGATCGCTAAACGAAATACAATATTAAAGAAAAATTAAGTAAACATATACCTTAACCGAAAGATTCACCTCAATCCAAGCAAAGAAAACAGATTGTAAGAGCAAAAGGCACTAAACAAAAGCAAAATAATATTAATTATAATGGAGTAAAGGGGATAGTGGACAAAATTACTTAACAAGTATAGATAAAAAATTGTGATAGAGTAAAGAAAGTAGAATAGAGTACATAAGAATGTGAGAGTATTGCTTACCAAAGTAGCTACAAAAACCCAAACGTGGAAAGAACTTCTGCAAGGCGTAATAGATTGACGTTGTGATAATGTGAGAAATAGTGCATTATATAAGACAATATGGATGAGAGTGGTTAGTGGCCATAAGTGCACCTAATAAATATATTCAACCAACTTTTACTTTATTAATTAATATTTGTGCATGAGAAATAGTAAACAAGTACAAATAACAAAATATTTACATTTCAAAACATCTTGTCAATTAAAATAATCAACAACCAAATCTATGAAATTAATTGAAGGGATTTCAATTGAATGGATGAATGAATATCTGTACAAGATTGAAATTAAACTACAGGATCATTGAATTTCAGTAGGCATATACAACATTTATACTAAATCACCCACAAGAAATAATAAAATTTGGGCCAAAATTATACAACAAATTAAGTAATTGTACAACAAATTAGTAAATCAACATAAAATGAATATCCATAACTCCAATAATTATTAAATCAGCAAGCTTAAATCAGGACCTACAAATCCACATGTATTCTAAAAATAAGAACATGTTAATTAGTATGGATAGTTGAATCAAGAAGCTGATCCATAACAGCAATGATCATTACATAAGTAATCTAAAATCAGGAACTAGAAATCAACCTCTATTCTAAAAGTAGGAAAATAAGTAAGGAAAGTTGATTCTGTAAACTGAAATGAACATCCATAACACCAATGATCATTAAATCACTAAGCTTAAACCAAGAACTACAAATCAACACGTATACTATATATAAGAACATGGAATCAAGAAGCTAATATGAATATGCTAAATCAGTATGCATACTTACATCAACGAGGTTGAATTAAACATTTATAATAGCAACAACAATATAAATCAGTTAACATACTTAAGTGGAAGGTAAACTCATGTTGCACAATAAGAACATGGTGAATCAGAAAGCTGATAACAATATGTACATCAAGAACATGCTAAATCAATATGTATAGCTGAAATCGCATGGCTGCCTCCTTTCCTCTCAGTTCACAAATCAAACTTCATAATAAACAATAAATTAAGTGATAAAAATCAAGGCCTCAGTAATTTGGTTTCATTCATATAATGCAATGAAAGTAAATATACACTTCATTGGTCGTACTTACCTCAGATTTCCCATACCAGGCGTTAACCAGTCCCAATCAAATCATCAATCCACCAAATTCCTTCCATTTTCCTGCATTTTGATGCAAAAACAATGATGAAAATGGAAAGGAGCCAGCGAGTCCAGATGGGTGGTCCACGCAGCAAGAGGAGTCATGGCGAATAGGAACAAACCATCACCCACACTACCAAACTCTTCCACTTTCATGCATGCAAATGCAGAAACAATGAAAAAAATAGAAATGGGCAAAATGGTGAGATAGGCTTGTCGAAGTAGGAACGAAGGAGACCGAAAAGAATTAAGGATGGGGTTAGGATCCTAGTGAGGAGAACTGGGGACTTAGATTTGCAGCAGAAAATCAAAATCAATATAAACAAAATTGTAACATTGAATCGAGTAAGAATTAGGGTTGCAACTTTGGCATTCAGAAAAATTGGAGTTACGTTTCGCCGAAAAAAGGGAGCAATTTTTCGTTTTGACCAAGTGCGGGACGAAGAGGTGTGAGAGAGAAAATAGAGTTTTTGTTTAGACGAATGAGAAGATGAAGATGGGTTGGAGAAACGAGGGTTTTTATTTTGACGAAAGGGAAGATGAAGATGGGAGGAAAAAAGGGTCTGTACCTAAATCTGGAGAAGAGGAAGAGGAACGCTCAGACCAGTGAAGGAAACGATTAACACAGCCGCCTGGACAAAGGAAGAAGGGTTTCCTTTTAGAAACCATCACTTCTGATGTCGAAGGAAAAGAAAAGAGGCAGCCATGCATGAGGTAAGGAAAAGAGAGGCGACAATGTTTAAGGAGAGAGAGGAAAGGAGGCAGCCATGCGTAAGGTGAAAGAAAGGGAGGTCGCCTTGTGTGAGGAGATAGAGAAGAAGAGGCAGCCATGCATAGGGTGGGGAAGAGTGAAGTTAGAGGGAGAGGAAGGGCAATAGAAGTTGGGATGTGAGATGGAGTGGAGAACATTGCGGGGGAGGTGGGGAAGGAGTGGAAAAACTAATTGGGGAAGTAATTTGTTTTGGGAGAAGGAGTGCGGAGAGGAATAAGGGGGAGTAATTTATTTTGGGGAAGGAGTGGGAAATAGTGTGGGGGAGTAGGGGCAGCCCACCCAACTCCTTGGGCCAAACGAGGAGTGGGCTTACTCTCCCCAAGTCCACTCCCCACAACTCCTTCCCCCAAACAAGCCCAAAGTGTTTATAATTACGATGCTAAAAACCAAAGCCCATGAGCTCATATAGTCCATGGAATCCATCACTTCATTTAACCTTTCAAATGTGAGATTTTTCACTCTTTGAATATTTTGCCGAAAAATGTAACAACGATAACATGCATAAGAGTGGCAAAAAATGACGAAGCTGAAAAGAAAACTACAACTTTATTATAGCCACTCTATCAAAGCACCTCGGATAAAGCTTTGAAGATTTTATATTATAGATATACCATTTCAAACTTTTGTTATTGTCTTTTATTGTTATTAACTATCGTACATTTCTTTATTAAAGTAAATTCAATCTCATCGTCATCTAAATGGGTCCTATTCTGTCATATTCAATCTTATTTCTTAAGTTTTGCATTTCAATTTGTATTATGAGTTTGGGTTCTATAAAAAGACTCGTAGTATGTAACAATCAAAGGCATAGAATCGTAGAACCTAAAAGATTTAGCTTAAAAATGTATAGAAATGAAGCAAGTGTAATCAGTATATTCTTTTCTCTATTTGATAATTTTACAAACTAAATCTTCTCAACTAAATAGGCACATTAGAGACTTTGCTACACAAGGTATGTTTCTATGTAAAAGGAAGGAGAGAACTTATACCATATAAGGAATTAATACAAAAGGAAAGCGAATAAAGGACAGCAAAGAGAGCATTGTTGTCCCATCGAGAAGAAAGGGAGAAAATGTCTTGCTGTGTGATTGATTTGAAATTCTGATTTCAAGGGGATATTCTCAACAACTGGATTGAACTCCATGAATCACGCCAATTAATTTCTCCATGTTGCTGAGTACAAGCTTCAGTGCAAAGAAATCAACTGTTGTTATTGACAATTTCATTATTTTTAATTGTTGCTGAGGCTTTAATAGTTGATGTGTCACTTCGGTGTGCTGAGGGTGCTGCTACCGTGGATGCAGGTGAGGGACGTTGTCTTTCATCGTTTCTCAAACTTAAGGTAGTGGTGGAACGAACGCCGAGTTTGCTTCATAAGTCCTTGAAGATAGCCTTGGTAAGAGGTTTGGTGAGGATATCCACTAGTTGTTGTGTTGAGGGAACAAATTTGGTGATGAGTAAACCAATGGCGACTTTCCCACACACAAAATTGTAGTACATTTCAATGTTCTTAGTTCGAGCATGGAACACTGATGGACATATAGAGGGAGCTCATGTTGTCATAATATAGTTGAGGAGTCTTTAGTAAGGGAATTCCAATGTCTCGAAGAATTAAGGTGATCCAAGTGAGTTCTGCAATGGCACTTGCCATGGCTCTGTATTCAGCTTCGAAGTTGGATCGAGCTATAGTTGGTTGTTTCTTTGAATACCAGAAGATGCAGTTGGATCAAAGAAAGATGTAATAGCTAGTAGTGCTTCATCTTGTTTTCATACACCTGCCCCAATCTGCTTCACAGAACCTGTATAAGTTAGTAGTGCTAGCTTTGTAAAAAGTGATACCATGATCTACAGTTCCCTAGATATATTGAAGGATTCGTTTTATGGCCTTGAAGTCCTTGATGGTTGGATTTTGAAGATGTTGACACACTCTGTTCATTGCTTGAACTATGCCGATCGAGTGAGAGTGAGATATTGAAGGAAACTAAGGCTTTTGTATAGTTTAATGTCTGTAAAAACTTGACACCAACATTGGGTGTTTGATCGGTCTCCAACAGATGCCAGAAACTTAATCGCCACCCAGTGCGATGCCCCGCAGTGTACGGATCAGTTTTAGTATAGTGAATATGAGTGTCGAGTGTCGTCCTTGAGATGGGGTTTCTAGTTTGATTGATTACCACATATAATTACAGCTCATTTTATCTAGGGAAACCATTATTAAAACAGAAAACTAAGTTACACTACTCCTACTCCTAGATAGATGGAGGACACATAAGGAGAACGCGTCTTGACTCCAATTGTTATGCTTTGTGACACCAAACTCTACTAATAACGGACTTCCCTATCTCCATGCAACTTTAAGCTGGGTTTCACTAATGTTTGGCTTCCTCTCTCGAGCTCAGCTAGTCTCTTACTAAACATGCAGACTCAACCTCTTGGTCTATTACCCACACACCTAGCAAGGCATTACAAACTACCCACTGATTACTACCATTAGTAGACCCACTGTGATCCCATCCTCTCTTGGGCTCAGGGAAGACCTGATTGTCATCATGGTTCACAAAAGACCCACTAGAGATAATAACACATGCTTCTCTAAAATAGACCTCCGCTCATCACGTTAGCATACTACAGTCATGCAATCGAGATCTAATCTAAGCCCTACTCTCTCGAGCTAAAACTGAAAATCATGCATCAATCTAATCCTTGATCAGAAGATTAAATAGCATTAAGCAAACAATTACATGAATAATCACAGGGGATATGAGAAATCCATAACATTAATAAAGCGATAAACAGAGTCACAATGCGTTACAACGAGTCAAGGCAGAATTCCGCCACTCAAATTCACAACTAAAATAGAAATTCCTAAGGAAAAACACAAAACAAAATAAGTATAGAAAAGTGGAAGAAAACTCCCAAAGACGTGAACCAAACTTGTTCCCTACGTAAGATCTGCAATCCCGAGCCTCGGATCTCACCGGAGACTCCATGGGGAGCTTCTTCTCCTTCTGAAATACCCTGCTCCAAGTCGTGCTCTCGGATCTCCAAATGGCCTCCCCAATTTCGGAATGAAAAATCAACTTAAAAAGAGGTCAATACCCGTAGCGTCGAGATGCCATAAGACAGCATCTCGAGCTGGTCTTGATTGGTCAACGGATGTGCAACGCGGGCATCGCTTAGGGTGTCACAAAGGGACAGCGTCGAGACGCTGAAAGCAGCGTCTCAACGCTGCCGCAGGTTATGCAGCAGAATGGGTGTGCGCGTGCGAGGCATGTGGGCAGTAGGGCGTTGAGCGTTGCGTCGATGGGAGTAGCAACGCTGGGGTGTTGCGCACGGATGGCTGGAGGGGGGGCGCATGAGGGTGAGTTGAGCGCAGCGTTGCGCGGCGTTGCAACGCTGCTGACGTGCGAGGCAAGCACACGCACTATTGCGAGCGACTGCTCTTAATGTTCTGCGTCGTCGAAACGCCATTGAGCAGCGTCTCGATACTGTTGATCCAATCTCCAGTTTTCCAGTGGATTTGAGCGTCTCAACGCCCTTGCGAAGCGTCTCAACTCTGCTTCCTCGGGTTCTTTGGTATTTTGGCCTCCTTTCTTCTTTCCTTTGCTAAAATTTGTCTTCTTCAGCTCGTTTCTCGACCCAAACAACCTCGAAATCATATTTTCTTCTAATTATGCTCGGTACCTACAATTTGATATAAAAACACGTGAAAGCACCGAAATTATCAAATAAAACTAGCTAAAATCAAGCCTAAGGATAGCACATTTTTGTGTGCTATCATAGGTGCATTGTCATTGGGTAAATCTTGTGTTGATATATGCCCATGGGGGTGCCAATGGAGGAAACTCCCAGCATTGTGGACTTGTAGAGCAAATCATGACTTTATCTTTCTTGAGATAAGGTGATTCCCTTTGGGGTGTTTTTCACTTCAATACCAAGGAAGTAGTGGAGTGGTCCCAAATCTTTTAAGGCAAACTCACAGCTTAAGGTTTGTATAAGTTGGTGAACATGACTTGAGTTTTTTTTTCCTATTAAGATAATGTCATCTACATAAATTAACATAAGTGTTAGTAGAGATCCATTTTTGAGGATAAAGAAAGATGGATCTGATCGACTGCAAGTGAAACTTATGTGTAGAAGAAAGTTAGCTAGTCTATCAAACCAAGATCGTGTAGCTTGCTTCAACCCATAGATAGATTTTTCTAATTTGCATACATGAGTTGGGTGTAAAGGACTAGCAAAACCTAGAGGTTGTGACATGTAGACTCTTTCTTTTAGATATCCATGGAGAAAGGTGTTTTCGACATCTAATTGACGTATGTTCTAGTTTGCACTAATGGCTAAGGATAGAATCAACTTGATTGTAGTGGGCTTGATTGCAGGGCTGTAGGTGTCTCCATAATCAAGTCCTTCGATTTGGGAGTAACCTTGTGCCATAAGTCGAGCCTTGTAATGATCTATTGAGCCATCTTCCTTGTGCTTTATTTTGAACACCCATTTGGATCCTACTTTATTTGGGTCATGAGGCTTAGGTACAAGGGTCCATGTTTGATTTTGTGAGGGTTCACTTATTTCTTCTTCCATTGTAGCTTTCGAGTGGGGTTTAGACAAGGCTATCTTGTAGTTCTTTGGTTCTATTTCAGAAGTAGTGGCAATGTATGCTCTTCGATTTTTCATCGTTTTCAATTTGCTAACTTCTTGTGCGAGGTCAGCATCTAAGGATGGATCATTGGTTAGCTTCCTTCTTGTAATGATATGGTGAGAGGAAAAGTCACTTGGTTGCTGAATTTGCTGAGTTTAAACACTGAAGGTTGTTCATGTACCTGCAAGCAGAGAAGATAAATCCTCATAAAAATGATTGTTGATATCTGCAAGGGTATTTGCATTAATGAGAGGAAGGGATTCAGGGTCTAGAGGAGTAGACTGAGGGCTGATATGTCTTTCTGCAAGTGTTGTAGGTTCACTGGATGTGCTGATTTGTTTATTTGTGGGAGGGACGTTATGCTGGACATGTGTGTTAGGTGCTGGTTCGTTGTTGTTGTCTTTTGCTTGCCATTCTTTGCTGTTGTTAGACATGAATGGTATGAAAGATTGCAGATGATTGCTGTCAGCTGCTGCTACGGATAGGCTACTGTTTGCATCTTCTATGTTTGTGAGTTCTATGGCTGCTGCTATGGGAATGTGGCTGCTTGGATCTTCTATTGCGGGTATTATTCTTGTAGGAGTAGAATTACTATTGGGGCTAGTTTGAATGTTTTCTACTGTGTTATCAATATTTTCTTCCTTTGTACCTGCAAAAACAGTAACACTCAGTGCTCTTGAGGGAGCTGTTAGTAGTATTTGTATTTATGTTAAAGGGAAACACTTCCTCATCAAATACCACATGTCTTGAAATATAGATCCGATTTGTTGAAGGATCAAAGCACCTATATCCTTTATGTTCGATACTATACCCTACAAAGATGCAAGGATACGTTCGTTTGGGAAATTTATCGTTTTGAGGTTTATCTCTTAAGTAAGGGAAGCAACGACATCCAAAGATGCGCATGTTATTGTAATTAGGAAGCTTTGCATATAGTTTATGGAAAGGAGAGAGCATGCTTAGAGCTTTTATGGGCATTCGATTTATGAGATACATGGCAGTTAAGAAAGCATCAACCCAATGCCTTGAGGGCATGTGTGATTGGAACATAAGGGTTAAACCTGTCTCAACTATATGTCGATGTTTCCTTTCTACAATGTCATTCTGCTAACGGGTGTAAGGGCAAAAGTATTGATGATGAATCTCATTTTACTCTAAGAGATTTTTGAGACCAATGGATTGAAATTCACCTCCACCGTCGCTTTGAATAATTTTTATCTTCCTTTCTAATTGATTCTCAATAAGTAACTTGAATTTTATCACATGCTCTAGGAAGTTTGACTTCTTTCTTATTGAGTAAAGCCATACAAACCTAGAGTAGTCATCTATAAAGCTAATGTAGTACTTAAAATCTTGACTAGAGAAGATACGTGCTGGTCCGCAAAGATCACAATGAACTTTATCTAAGGGATGTGCACAATGAGATTCATTGGAATGGAAGGGAAGTTTGCAGCTTTTTCCAAGTTGACAACGAACATAAACTAGCTCTTTTCTCCGACTTGTAACATTTATGAGATTTTTGTTAGCCAGAGACTTAAGTAAATGATCATTTAAATGGCCTATTCTTTTATGCCAAATGGAACTAAATGCTTTATTAGAGGTAGCAATAAGAGCATGAGATGAACTAGGTGCAATGGAATTTAACTTAGGTGCAGCAAGTAATTTAGGAGCAGTAAAAACAGTGGGCTTTGAGACTTGGGAAGAAATATTTAATGATTCTATTTTAGGTGCAGCTGAAACATTTAACATAGCATAATTATTTTTAACAACATCAGCAGAAAACATAGTAGACTTAGGTGCAGTAGAAGAAATTAAAGAATTAGGTGTAGCAGAAGCATGAAAAACAATATGATATTTTGAAATTTGTTGACTCGATTGCGCTTGTGAATTTTGTTGGAGTTCACCCAACTTGTAGATCCCCTTTCTCTCTTGATCTTCAGCTAGAATTTGTCCCTGTTGGTCCTTTATAATAAACATATCAGCAAAAAATGTTATAGAACAATTATTATCGTTAGTCAATTTGTTTATGGACAACAAGTTCCTTCTCATTTCTAGAACTATAAGAACACTATTTAAAGCAAGATGACCTGATCTAGTTTTAAACGAAGTATGTCCAATATGTATGATGCTTAGCCCATTTCCATCTCCTACAAACATCCTATCAGTACCATTATAAGGGTGTAATATGTTTAATTTACCTGGATCATTGACCGCATGGGAAGTGGCTCCAGAATCTGCATAGAGATTAGTATCATTTACTTCATTTAGGTAAATTGCAATCAATGCTTCAGGAATTTCTTCAGTTTGATATGCATGATCGAATCTTTTCCAACACTCCATGGCTGTGTGATTATTCTTCCTGCATATTTGACAAGTGATCGGTCTATCATCTTTGAATTGGCTGAACTTGGTTTGAGAGTGATTCCCCTGTAAATTCTAATTTTGAGAGTTTAAGGAATTACCTTGTGGCAGCATTGATTGATCTTTGGGAGATTTTCTGTGATAGAACCCCCTACCTCGAGAGGTAAAATTCCTTCCTCTACCTCTACCTCGCCCTCGGCTTGTGAAGAAAGCTTGATTTAGATTGACTTGGTTGATCTTTTCACCTTCCTCTTTAGCCAAGACCAGTTGGTCATGAGCTTTCAAGGAAAGGATGAATTGGTTGTACGAAGGATAAGGTGGTTGGGTTAACATAGCTATCCGAAACTCCTTATATTTGCTACCTAGTCCTCTTACTAGGTGAAAAACCTTAGAAGTCTCATCTAATGGTCTTTTCATAGCTGCAAGCTTGTCACGTAAACTTTTGAATTTTCTAATATAATCATCTAAACATAAAGTTCCTTTCTTCAAAGTAATAAGAGCCTCATTAATGTGTATTTTATTCTCTTTTGTCATAGTTAGCAATATGTCTTCTAGAGAATTCCATACATATTTTGTTGTGTTTGTGCTTTCAATTAGAGCTAACACATCTTCAGCAATGATTCCAAGAAGCCATGAGGTTAAAAGGCCATCATTGTTGTTCCATGTGTTAAACTTTGCTGACTGCTCATTACTTCCTTCACTGTCTTTGACCAGATCAGCAACAGAAATAGGAGAATCTTCGGTGAGATTATGCTTTAATCCAAGAGTTCTAATAAGAGGTAGAACCTGTAATTTCCAGAGTAACTAGTTTGAGGTATTCAGCTTTATAGATATGATGCTTGCACACTGATGGAATGACTGAATAGTCAATTGAGTTTCTGCTTTAGCCATGGTTGTTGTGCAGTGAACAGTTGATGAATTTCTTCTGTTACTAATTGAATCTAACTGCAAAGTCTCAATAGCCCAAATCAGAACAAAAAGGAAGAATAGAAAAATTGAAGAAAAATACATCTATGTGCCTTATGCTTTGATACCATAAAAGATTCATCTTAAAAATGTAGAGAAATTAAGAAAGTGTAATCAGTATATTCGTTTCTTTGTTTGATAATTTTACAAACTAAATCTTCTCAACTAAATTAGCATGTTAGAGGCTTCGCTACACAAGGTATGTTTCTATGTAAAAGGAAGGAGAGAACTTATACCATATAAGGATTTAATACAAAAGGAAAGGGAATAAAGGACATCAAGGAGAGCATTGTTGCTGTCTCATCGAGATGAAAGGGAGAAAATGTCCTGGTGTGTGATTGATTTGAAATTCTGATTTCAAGGGGATATTCTCAACAGCTGGATTGAACTCAATGAATCACGCCAATTAATTTCTCCACGTTGCTGAGTACAGGCTCCAGTGCAAAGAAATCAACCGTTGTTATTGACAATTTCATTATTTTTAATTGTTGCTGAGGCTTTGGTAGTTGATGTGTCACTTTGGTGTGCTGAGGATGCTACTACCGTGGATGCAAATGAGAGACGTTGTCTTTCAGAACCAAGATCGTCTATAGCTTCTTAAGGAAAGATCATGTCTTCTGGATTCTTGCTTTAAATTTAGAAAGCCATCGATCTAACACGTTTGCAAATATTATTTTTAAAAACGTGACCAATTACAGTTTATTTTCTTTTGTTAACTACATCTTTGACCTAGTAATTGTTGAATTAAAAAAAACTACGTACTGGACCGATGTTTTGATCACTTGATTAAAATTTACTCATATAGAGCATGGTTGGTCCATTACCAATTCTTTTGACCTTTCAACAATGCCTATAACCAAACTCCGGCAAATGAATTTTCATTCAAATTCAAACATAATGACATGGTGGTCAACAACAACGAAATTGTTTCATTCCATAATAATACATAATAAAAGTCAACTTAAGCATAAGTTCAACTAGTTAAGATATATATCTTCGACTAAAAGATTGGAAATTTGAATTTACACTCTCACATGTTAAACTAAAAAAAACTCACACAGTAAAGCCAAATTGTTTCTTTGCATAATAATACTCAATTATAGAAATAAAGTCGGCTCCATGATTGAGTAGAAGCATGGATCTAGTCTTCGATTTCAAAGAATGTCCCTAATTCCTTTCCAAAGTTGAAACCAGTATGATCAACAACCTGTACCCGAGATAGAGACAAACATGTTTGAGGTACTTTCTAAACTATATGTTCATGTTTGGAAATAGTAAAAACAATTCCAATAGTAATGTTCTGTTCAGAATATGAATAGGAATCAAAAGTTTGTGCTTCTTGGCTGTGGCATATTGAATCTCTTGTTCATATTCTTAACACCTTCTATTGTTCATTAAGGCCATGAAAATTAGTCCAAAGTCAATATGCGAGTTGTTATATGAAATTGAGAAGAAATGACATTGTAGAGGTTCGACTAAAAAATTAATTACTTTGATATATTATGTAAATCACCACTAAATTCAAAAGCATATACGTATAGGTTACAATATATTTATTCTTTTATATTCATATTCTTAACACATTCACACAACAATCCTAATATTCTAACTTTTTAGTGTTTTTTTTTTCTTGCTAAATAATACGTTGTAGTCTCTATCGTTTGTGTTTTCTTTATTCAATTTAGTCCTAATGTTTAGATCATTTCAATTCTAGTCCCTTACATTTTAAATTTTTTTAACTATACCATTTCCATTTATGAAAAGTTTAAAGTTGGTTGGTGATAAACTTACATGACATGGTAGTTTTAGTGAGTTGACAGAAATTTATAGGAGTAATTAAACTACTTATGATAGATTTGTCCTTTAAATTTCTTAGACGTTGACAAAATTTCCATTTTTCCTTTCTTAAATAGTCTCAATTCTTTCTATTTTTTTGTCTAACACACTAAATATTATACCATGTAAACTTAACATCAATCAATTTTAACATTCACCACAAAAAAAAAAACATATAATCAAAAAAATATTGTTGACTAAAATGAAACATTTTAAACCATATAGATTAGATTAAAAAGAAAAATTAGGAAGTAAAATATATATCTAGCCCTAATTTTAAACATAAACAAAAATTTTATTAGAAAAAATTCTGATATTCTTAATACTTTTTTAGTGCACTTTTTAGAAGAGAGAGAAACCAACATATCCCAAATGTTGTAAGTTATTAATTAGGGTTGAGAGAGAGAGAGAGTACTCACATTTGTATGACTTCTTTCCAAGTTGTAGAAAACCCTTTTGTTTTCCCTTATGAGAGGGCCTACGTGCCAAGTTCCTCTATGCAACATAACAAACTTGGGACCTGTAATTTTGAAGACACGAACATCTTCAACCGCAGGAGTGACAAAGTAATGACCACAAGCAGATCTAACAACTTTCTTCTGCTTCTGCTTCTCCTTCTGTTCTCCATTCCCATCATGGCTATTAACAACAGATGGCTTTGCAACTGCAAGATACCAAATTTTGCTGTCCGATGATCCCAGGCACTGCGTTGTGCCCGCATGATGCGTAAGCTTCGCGAACTTCAAAGGTGCATCCTCAACGTTTATCAGATAAAACCTGTTCATTAATTACCATCCATCCACTACTTACACCACTATATTCATCATCCAATTAATTACCCTCATTTTAATTTGAGCAACCCAACCCATGCAATTTGAGTTGAGTTTTGTTGGTCCATTTTTTCTTAATTTAGATGGGTTGGTTTGGTTCTGGGGTCAATAGATTGATGTAACCAATCTAACTCTATGATAATATAAAATCATAAACTAAGATTTACTCCTATTTAAGAGCTAAATTAACTTAATTTAAAATTCAAACTAAAATAGTATAAATTCTGCTAGTTGTTCAAAATTCCAAGATAGTCAACATTTTTAATAACACACTTAATGAAAACATATTTAAGAGTTAAATAATTTTATCTAACAATAATTGTATGTGTGAGTTTTGATGGAATCAAACCAACCCAACTTAATTTTTACAATTTAGTTAGGTTTGAAATCATAACTAATAAGGATTATTGAAGTTTATAATCCGAACAATTGAATTTGGCCTAAAATATCACAGAAGTCAATCCAACCTAATGCATGAACAGCTCTACTAGTGGGGATCCTTCTTCCTTTTCTTTGCATCGTTCGGCCGTAGAGGAAGTATTCAATAAAATCTTTTTAAGGAAAAGGGATTTGAAGTTTTTACCTTGGGATTTCATTGTCAAAATCCAATTTAGCGTCTTGCGGTCCGAATTTTTGGTTGAAATTAACAGGTTCGATGACTTGGCCATATTCTGCAAAGTTCTCCGGAGTAGCTTCGACGGCCTTCAGCTTCAATGTTACTTCCATTTCCTTCCTTTTGGGGGTTACAAAAGCTTTAGAAGAACCTTTTAGCACTAAACCTTCAAAGAAAGGGTTTCATTTCGTTTAAAATAAGAACTGTTTGACAAAAACAAAAAGAAGAAAACAAAAAAACCCAATTCTTGAAGCCAAAGATTCACCATGCACCTTTATGAACTTCTTATTGAGCTAATTCATACACAGGAATTTTCCTCCGCCTATAAATAGTAAGAATATGGAGAAAGTACAGAATAGAAGCAAATAATTGAGAGAAAATGGACAGATAATCCAACCAAGAGGGCAATAATACACTTGGTGCCACCCACTAATACATAATTAAGAGTTTAATGAGTAATGATTAAACTTTTATGACGTGAAAATGTAGAGGGAGTGGTTGAAAAGCATTAAAAACATAAAAAACATGCATGGATTCTTATTTAAAGGGAGCTAGTGGTTTATTTTTTCTTAAAATAAAATTTTCTAAAAAGCAAATCATCTCTTAAAGCCAAGATAAAATCCTCGCTACTTCTTGCGTAGCATCCAACCTAAAAGTTAGGATATGGAAAGACATAATGGGGAGGGCAAAGCCCGAAATAAAGACAGGTAATTAATTGCCTATAATGGCGAGGGCAAAGCCAAAAATAAAGACCGGTAATTAATTGCCTCTTATTAATTTGTAAGTTTAGTATATATATATATTGAATCAAAGGAGCACAAAAATGGACCCGTTAAACTGTAAGGGTATTATTTAGACACATGAACATGCTATTTGAAAGAAAATAATTCTATTGAGATTCGGGTTACATTTTTTTAATGTGTAAATTAGATTTTACATGTCAATTAACATCAAAGTGGCATATCTATATATCTAGTGCACATTAATAAAATAATAATTTAATGATACAAAAAAAATTTTCTTGTTAATAAATTTTTTACAAAAGAACTCAATTAATAATTTTTAATATATTAATTGTTCAATTGAGAATTTTAAAATAGTGAAGAAAAAGTCAAGATGTCTAACAAAAATAGAGACAATTTTATATATTTAACCCAATATTAAGCAACAAAGAATTCTTTAAGTACTAATCAGAGACCATCATCACTGATATGCTTTTAAATATTAGATAGGTCATTAGAAGATATGTTTTTTAAATAATATAAAAGAAACAACACCAATCAACAATTTTGTCATCTATGACGAGTCTTGTTTTTTTTTTTCATGACATTTTAGTCGAAGAGATATGTTTTAACCAGTTAAACTATGCTAAAAAAGGTTGAAGACGCAAGTCTTGTTTAACTACAAAAAGAAAATAAAAAAATGAGAGATGAAAATTTTCATTTTCATATAATGAAAGAATTTCTAGTATGTAATACGAAAATTTTTTCATATTATTTATATTCATTATTCTCGTAACACATTTTAATATTAATTATATAGGAGTTTTATATTTTTTAAATAAGAGTTATTTTGAGATGTTTTTTATTTGGTTAAAAACGTATTTGTATAAGTGAAAAATAGTTTATTTTGGAATACTTAATTTTGCATTAAATTTATAGATCCAAAATCTAGTATAAATACATGTCTTTCCCACACTCTCAAACACAACAACAATTTCTATCTTCTCTACTTTCTTATATTTCTTATTTTTTTCTCTTTTTAGAGCAATTGGCAAAAAGAGGAGTATTCTTTGTGTGGAGCTTTGAGTTCAACCACTTAGTGCTTAGTGGTTTGAGCTACACAACGTTTCAGTTGAGTTGTCATATCATGGAGGGGGCAGACCAAAGAAATACCTGTAGCACCGATGGTTAATAAAGAAATACACACCACAAATGACTTGAATCTCCTTAAAGAGATACCCGTGCCTCAATCTAATTGCTTACGTGTTTGTTTCTCAACATTTACTCCAATTTTCTCTATTATTTGTAATTTCTCTCATCAATTTTAAGGGGATTCAATATGGAGTTTACTATTGAGAAATCTAATGAGAATGTTGGAGATCTCAACGAGCCATTTAGATTCAAGAGAGCACATTTTAAGAGATGGAAGGAAAAAATGTTGTTCTACCTTAACCGTCTCAAAGTAGCCTATGTCCTCACATAAAATAACTCAAAGAAAATCAATACTGAAAGTATGTACGATGAAGAGTTCATGGAACACCATGAGAAAACTATGTCTCCAATTATCTACCCAATTTTACCCCTAAAATTGGAAGCATATTGATCGAGCGATGATGAACCTCTCTCACCCATGCAGATCAAAGGATAAACCCGAATAAATAGAAGTTCATAGTTAGCTCAGGATTAAGATCAATCTCATCCATCTCAAGAGTTAAGAGAGCCTCGACGTAGTGGGAGGGCTATTCGTCAGCCCGACCGTTACATGGGTTTAAGTGAAACTCAACTCGTCATACCTGATGATGGGGTAGATGATCCATTGTCCTATAAACAGGCAATGAATGATGCAGACAGAGATTAGTGGATTAAAGCCATGACCTCGAAATGGAGTCTATGTACTTCAATTCAGTCTGGGAGCTTGTAGATCAACCATGTGAGGTAAGACCTATCGGTTGCAAATGGATCTACAAGAGAAAACGAGATCATGCTGGTAAGGTGCAAAGGGTTACACCAAGGTCGAAGGGGTGGACTATGAAGAAGCCTTCTCCCTTGTTGCCATGATAAATTCGATTAGAATACTCTTGTCCATAGCCACATATTATGACTATGAGATATGGCAAATGGATGTCAAGACAACTTTTTTGAACGACTATCTTGAAGAGAGTATCTATATGACTCAACCAGAGGGGTTTATTCAATAGGGTCAAGAACAAAAGGTTTGCAAGCTTAAAAGATCCATTTATGGGTTAAAACAAGCATCTCGGTCCTGGAATATGAAGTTTGATGCTGCGATCAAATCTTATGACTTTGAGCAGAATGTCGATGAATCTTGTGTCTACAAAAGAGTCATCAATTATGCTGTAGCTTTCTTGGTATTGTATGTAGACGATATCCTTCTCATTGCAAATGAGAAATGATTCGTTATTGACATAAAGCAATAACTATCGACCCAATTCCAAATGAAAGATTTGGGAGAGGCTGAGTTTGTTCTTGGAATCCAAATAGTTCTTAATGGCAAGAACAAAACGTTAGCCATGTGTCAAGCATCATATATTGACAAGATGTTGTCTAGATATAAGATGCATAATTCCAAATAGGTTGAGGCACCTCATCGTTCAAGTCTCGGTATCAGCTCTTAAGGGAGCAATTATAAATAAGTGAATTTCAATCTTGTAC